>CAEGAE010060542.1:0-15074 GCA_903067095.1 Girardinus metallicus
AACCTGCGACTACCGGCATGAGGACTAAAGCCTCCATATGTGGGTTGTGCTTTGCACCTGCGCCACCACAGCACCCCAAGTGTATGAAACCTTCTGGGTCCGTACAGGTGCTTCAAATTGTTGAGTTTCAGTTAGGTGACGTTTTTTTTCCCAAGCTTTTCTTACAATTAGGTGTTTTCTAAGACTGGAAAGTGCTTGATCTTTGTATAAAGTCTTGTGTTATCTACAAACTGCACAGACTTATAATAAAGGTTTATCTAACATTTAATTAAAAGCCTGAATTTGGAGAATAAGACAAACGCTTTTTTTTCTCTTTGAGGTTTAATCAGACTAAACTTTTGTTGTTTTAGATCAGTTAAAATTAGCAAAATTATTTTTATTTGCTAAAGGCAAGAAAACTTTAGTTTCTTTTGTTGTAACTTTGTTTGTATATTGTGTTCAAGCATTTAATTTAATTAGACAAGTAGTTTACCACAGCACGATTTGTTTGGATTGTTTCGGTGTAATGAATATTTATTCCTAGTTTTGTCTTACATTTGACATGCTAAGGGGAATTATTCAAACTTCAGGTTTTTTTGCTAAATTATTATTTTGTCAGGTGTGCATGATGTGTGTGAGAGGCATTTCAAAACATAAAATTGTATTTTAGTTTTTTTCTCCCTGCTGCAGAACGTAGAGTGCTTCACATGACATTATTAACGACAGCAATAAATGATGTCATACAATAGTGAATTGAAACTGTTTGCTTAAGTTTATTTGTATTATTTTTATCTCCAAAGTGGACCTGGAAATGTTAGAAAACTTACTTTGAAATGCTTAAAGTGCTTGAATCTTTCAGTTTGATGGGGAAAAAGTGGAGGGACTCTGAACTTTGCCTCATTGTCTTTGTAAATGTGTAAAGCTGTAATTGCAGAAAGTGAAAGCAAACTCTGATGTTGTGCTGTTCTGTGTTTGAACACCCTGAGCAGAAGCACGCGTGAAGGATTTGCATCTCGTAAGCAGGATGCAAATCTCAACAACCCAGTGCAGAAAAAAACCTCAGTTAGTTTAGTAAGTTTAGTTCTGTGCCTCAGGACTGGAACACCTTCCTGTTGCGCTTCAACGACCTGGACTTCTGCGTGTCGGAGAACGAGACGATAAAGCACGGCCTGAACGAGTCGACCACCCCGGAGAGCCTGGTGGTGACCAGCGGCCAGGCCCGCTCCAGCACACAGCCCCCCCTGCTGTTAGAGGACTCGGGCCCCATCAACATCTCCGTCTCCATCACCCTCACGCTGGACCCCGTGCGGCCATTCGGAGGCTACTCCCGCAACATCACTCATCTGTACTCCACAGTGCTGGGGCAGCAGGTTGGCCTGTCAGGTGGGTGAGCAGATAGATGGATGAAATTCGTTCCTTCTGTCTGGGTTTGTCAGGCGACTTTATTTGGATACAGCAAGCCAACTATCGCTGCGTTTCCATTGACCCTATAACTGTGCAGTTTGACATTTGGAAAATAAATTTGCTTAATGGAAACGCCAATTTCAAAAAGTTTTTGAACTAGTATGAGATGGTTTTCTGGTTGTATCAAAATTAGTGTATTTTGCAAAACTGCAATGGAATCACTTTTTTATTCCTCACACGAGTCACATGATCAACAACCGGACATTCACACTCAGCAAACCACAAAGACGACGACAGGAAGGAGTAGACGGATGATGATGTGGAATGTTTTAAATGTCTTATCGCGTTAAATGTATACACGTGTTGTTAATTGCATTTCTTATTTTGTGGAGCACTGCAATTATGAAATTGCGTTTCTTTGACATTAGTGGAATATCAACATAGTTTTGTGCACATTTTGTACTTACGCTTTGTGCTACTGCAGCATTGTGTAGTGGTGAGACTGTACTGTCTTTAGTTGGTCCGTTTCCCTATAATGGGAAGCGTCGATCTACTTTTTTCGCTTGTGATACCGATATCAGAGGTTTAGAACCGGCCAGTACGATCTGTACAGAAAAACAGCCGAATTGACTTAAAATGTTTCCGTTTCTAAACACAGACATAGACTGAATAACAAATTTGTTTGATAAATCTGCACCAGTACAGCACACTCAAATGCACCAGTTGCTTTACAAGCTTGGTCAAACAACACAGTCAGCGCATGCAGGTAGAACAATCAATGTTAAATAAGTAATAAAGAAACGACAGGTTGACTACTTTGCTCAAACATATAAAAATAAACAGCAACAAACCTTTCCAATGGTTCACAAAGTATAATTAGAAATTCTAAATATAATGTAAAATAAATAATAAAGCATGATGTCACTCAGAGCACAAAGCATAGAATTAGACTGAACAGATCTACACTTGTAGATTTGGCACATTGTCTCTGACATCTGATCTAGATTTTGTTTCTATTTCAGGATATTAATGTCTGATTGGTTCATCTCTAGTTGCCGCTCTAGATTTCTACTTTTAAGGTCTTGAGAGTTTCTCAGGCAGCATATGTACGTCCTTATGGTCAGGAATCATACGGGTGCTTGAAAACCTTGAAAATGCTTGAATTTGAGGATTTGTAAAGTGCTCGACATTCAAAATTATAGAAACGTGCAGTCTAAATTTGGAAAACAATATTTACAGTTGAAATCAAATATTTAAAGAAAATAAAAAAATGCCAACACATTTTTGTTCACCATCTTAAGGTAAATCAGACTAAACTTTTTTGGCTTAGGTCAGTTAGAATTGCCAAAATAATCTCTAATTGCTATATGCCAGAAATTTTAGTGATAATATTTTTTAGAAACCTTTTTTTGTGACTCTCTTAGGCCAGTCAGGTATATAGGGTGTGTGTGAAAGACATTTCGAAACATAAACATTTTATTTTATTTTTTTCCTTGTCCCTGCTGTAGAATGTAGAATACTAGCACAAGATATTAATAAATTATATGACGTAAGGAATTTAAACTTTATCTTTAGTTCATTTGTATTATTTTTATCTACACAGTGTGGTGCTGGAAAAGTTTCAAATCTTACCTTGAAATTCCTTGAAAAGCTTTTGAATTTTACTGTGGGAAAAGTGTACAAACGTTGTACGATTCCTGAGTGAGTGTTTTCACAACTTGTTCATACTGGACAGAAATGTTTTGTTTCTTCGGTTTTCTCTGCTCACAGCTCATCAGAGTTCAATACTTTAACACTGTGCCAAGGCAGACCTCTTTCCTCAGCCTGGTGTATGTAAACTTCTGGTTTCAACTGTAGATGAATGGTTTGGCTTTATCATCTAAAACTCTGGTTTTAGAACAGATAACCAAAGCAAATAGAAAGCCATGCAAATATTTAGCGTCGGCGTGGATTTAATCTAACATCAACAGGACGAGCCTGCTCAGATGAAGGTGGTTTTCCTGGGAAAGGTCAACTTGCTCTCTCTCTTATCAAATTTAAAACTGCTTTAAATGTCACGCACACTCAGAGTCAAACACTCTTTGCAAGCCTGCAGATAAAATCCGCTGTGGGAAAGTGAAGGAATGTGGGGAAAACGTAGCATTTGCAGGCAGAAACTTGAACATGGAGCTGAAACCCTCGAGGTGAAGCAGACTGCAGCGATTCTGCTGCAGCTGCATCAAGCCGCAGTTTGAACACATCAGATCTAAACTTTTACTTTCTGGCTTTGCTGTTTTTTTTGGGGGGTTGTTATATCACTGGAAAGGGAACCTCCACTCTTGTCTGGAGAATTTTTCAGGTTGTCATCCAGTTTTGGTCTTTATTTAGCTCCATCCATCTCGTCAATCCACACAATGATACCGCCGCTGCCATGCTTCCTGGGAGAATAGTTTGGTTTTTATAGATTTTGATGACTCTGTCTGGTGGGTTGCAGGGTATTTATGAGGCTGTTTATTCTCTAACAAATCTTCTGATATATGAACTGTAACGTAACTTAAAAAGCTTGGCAGGTTATCAAATTACTTCTCAGTCGCTGCTCTATGGTCTCCATCTAATTTTCTTTTCAATCCTCTGTCATATCCTGTAGTCCACCTGATAATCTTCTTAAGTCCTTTTTCCATTAAATAAATCTTGCATAAGCCCACAAACCCAGTCTGTCATTCATTATTAAGGAAGTAGTTTAATAATATTGTTGCTTAAGCTCTCATATTTTCTGCTTATGCAACTTGCCGTTGCATTAAAAGCAGGTAAAACATTTGTCCTCCAAACTTTTATGCAGTTCATTGATTGAGTATTCTCCTCAGATCCACATGTTGGCACTTAAAGAATGCTCTGCTGTGGTGTCTGTGATTGCAGGCCGGGAAGCCCATGAAGAAATAAACATCACGTTCACTCTGCCCGTGTCCTGGAACTCGGACGACTGCGTGCTGCACGGCCACTGCGAGCAGGTGGTGTTCAGCACGTGCATGACCATCACAGCAGCCAGCAATATCTTCCCAGTCACAGTGTGAGTTGGACGGTTTCCCACAGTTTGCTCTTAGCCTCCCCTCTGTCTGCATATGTGTAGAAAAAAAATGCTTGTATTTCCAGATTCTTTTCTATTAAATAAATCAGAAGTTAAATATCCTATCTACAAATTTCGACGTCACATCTTCCGTTGTGATGACTTGATGAAGTCATCACAACATGAAATCAAAGGTGGAGTTTCATAAAGAGCAGGAGTTTTTAAAGAGACAGGGGCCCAATTTCAAGGTGTTAAATCACGAAGTAAATTTTATTTTAAGTCGTATTTGATCTATAGCATTTTCATAACAACTGAGGTTACATTGTTACTTGAGCATTTTTAGTATTAATCTGAAAAAATTCATTTAGGGGAAGTTAAGAGTGTTGAATGTTTTCAAAGTTAACAAAAGCTAAAGCGCTAATCAAAAGCATGATCCCAGCTAACTACTGCTAAGTTGGATTAGACGACACTGAACACCAAACTCTGTCGAAGCTTTTATTTATTTTGACTTTCAATTCAGGTCAACTTACAGAATAAATTACTGAAATAAAAGGCAGATTTTTTGTTTGTTTGTAATTTTCTTAAAGAAAAAAAGTGAGAAAATTAAAATTAGATTTGGTATTAAAACAAATCTGAGATTTTATTTTTAAGCTGACCATACTATGAGTCACAAGTCATTAGGTTGGTGGTCCTGAGAGCCTCTTTAGAAACTAAATGATAAAAATGATCTCGTTGAGGCATGTTCATGCAGGATTATTAAAGGAAAATTAAAAAGCTCCACGAGTCTCTTCTGTTATTTTATGGGCTTGTTTCTGAAAAGTTTGCATCGTGTTTTTTGCCTCCATCCATCCCTGAGAGTAGGATAAAACCCCTGGGTTGCCGTTTCACTCTTTTACCCCCACATAACAGCTCCTAGGTGATTTACCAGCAGCTTATGTAGTCGTGGTTTTTGATCTCGTCAACAATTCAACACCTGCAAATCTTTCTGTGCAGCTTTAATCCGTCCTTCTGCACAGCGAACACTTACAACTTTAGTTTGAAATGTGAGAGGGAAACTGCGTCAGACGTAGCATCAGATACACTGCTGTAAATTTGTAGAAGCAAAAAACAAACAATTGTAAATAAGTAAATAATAAAAAATTTGTAAAAACATGCTCCAGGTTGTTAGAAAACCTCAGGGATGTGATTTAGCTTTCTGCAATTAAACAATAACTGTAGAAGCAAACAAAACATATAAATGCATAAATAAATACAAAAATATCATGGTTTAGAGTTTATTTTGATGTCGGGCGGTGTTTTATTCTTTGAGTAGAATACTTGAAGTAGATTATTATTATTTCAGTTTCACTTTTTGTCATTTAAGAGGAACATATTTGTTAAAAGTCTGTTTATTGGCCCAGCTTCTCCTAAAACAAATCTGAGATTTTATTTTTAAGCTGACCATACTATGAGCTTAAAAATAAAGCTCATAGTATGGTCCTACTCTGCAAGATGCTTACTATGCACTGAATGAAATATTGGCGCCTGAATGACCTGGAGAATGAGAATAAGTATGCCTGGAATCTTCTCCTATAAAAATGTAAGTAAAAATAATGTTTAAAAAAAAAAATGTGTGCCTGGAATCTACTCAGACTTCCCAGTTTTTCCCACTTTCTCTTCCTTCAGTTCCTTTTTAAAACTTTATTCATTGATGCCCAGTTAATATTTCATTGGTCGTTTCAAAAGTCAACAAATCACTTGTGTGTTTTGTGTTTCCCTTTGCAGGCAGCCGCAGCACTGCGTCCCAGAGACGTACACCAACGCTACGTCCTGGTACAAGGTGTTCACCACGGTCCGGGACTCAGACACCAAGTACAGTCAGGACTACAACCCCTTCTGGTGTTACAAAGGAGCGATCGGCAAAGTGTATCACGCACTCAACCCCAAACTCACCGTCATTGTCCCAGATGTGAGTTCCAGGTTTCCATTTTCAAAGAAGCTCAAAAAATATTGTTTTACTTTCTTGGAAGTTGACTATTAAAATCTCAAATGCCTTTTACTTCAGGAGTGACAGAAGATGAAGGCTGGTTTCCCTCCTTAACATTTACACAGACTCAATTAGGTTTATTTTGTCTCTTGGAGAGGCAAATAAGCTGTTGGAAGTCTACCAGACAGGGAGAGAGGTTTTTGATTACATCACATTTTTTTATTACCTGGCACCAGCTGACCTGGCACCATCAGCAGCAGTGTGAAAAAGCTGCTAAAGTCACAGAAATTCACTGTAAAAATTTCCCATCATTACAGACTTTAGCAGCCACAATTTATTAAACTTCACAGCTGCGATCCTGGTGATCCTGCTGTCCTGGTCAGCAGTTCAAGCTTTTCCATTGTGCTCACTGGTCAACAGAAACTGGTTCATATGGATGGGTGGGTGGATGTATTGCAGGCAGCTGTGGTGACTCTCATTAGAACTTTAGTTTTATTTGACCAGGAAAATCCCAACGGGATTAAAAATGTCTTTTACATCAAGTCAGCATGCAGTATTATCAATACACTGTTTCCTGAAGGGGGCGCTAGTAAAATATGTAGAGCTTTACCTTGTATCTATCTCCCTCCGAGGGAAATTTTAGTAATTTGATCAATGAGGGAATATTTGTAAACTCTCTGACCTTTAATCTGGTCGATAAACTCTTTTGTCTCCAGGACGACCGCTCCCTCATCAACCTGCACCTGATGCACACTAGCTACTTCCTGTTTGTCATGGTCATCACTATGTTCTGCTATGCAGTCATAAAGGGGCGGCCTGGCAAGGTGCGACAAACCAACCCTGACTTCTGTCCTGAGAAGGTACAACAGACACCAGCAGTGCTTTATGATCTCAACAGGTAGTTTCAGCCAAGCGTCAGCTGACCTCTGATTGGTCCTAAGACACATCCAATCACACTGCTGCTTTTCTCCTCATTTCTTCAAACCTTCATGTGAAGCTGCTTATATTACCCACTTTCATCTGCTTTTAAAGGAGTTTGGGTGGAGATGTTGTCTGTAGCTTTGTTAGCATGTAATGAAGAAGTTTCATTTATTCACCCGCAAAGAAAAGCTCTTTGTCTTTTTCTTCAACACTTTGTAAGGTTGACACTTACAGAGAGATGAACCTTTGACCTTTACCATGTTTATCCCTTTTGTTGTCAGTGAGTCTCTTTTGGCAAACTGGCTGGAAGTCATAAATGTTAGTAGCAGAATAATTTCATTACAGATAATCACTCTTTTTACATTTTCTCCTCATTTTTTGCCTTCCCCTTATTGATTCTTTAAGTTCTTGCTTCTTTTTTCTTTTTCTCTTTCCCATTTTCCATCTTTTTATTTTTTTGCTTTTTCCCATTTTTTTCTTTTGCCCCTTTCCACCTATTTCTTTATTTCTTTTTCCTTTTTTTCTTTTGCCTTTTATTCAGTTTTTCATTTCTTTTCCTTATTCCCTTTTTCTTTTCCTTTCTTTAGTAATTTTTTTCTTTTTTCCTCACTCCTTTTTTCCACTTTTTCTTTCTTTTATATATATATGTTAGTTTTTTTTTGTTCTGCTCTTCTGTTTTCTGCCTCTTTTTTGTTCAATCTTCTGTGAAGTTGCCGTTGTCAAACTGTGGACAGACTCTTCTAGACTCTTATCTGGATCGTTTTACTTGTTCTAGCTTCTGCTGGTCATGCTAGCATCAGGTGAATTTTTAGATTTGTTTTACATTTGGTAAAATTTTTCATCTTTTAACTATTAAAGACTTTGACAGCATGAATGTTGGAGATGGATTATAAACTGCAAAGCATGTCAAATGTTTATTTAATGGCATCTATGCATGCTTTTTTTAGCTGTTTTAGTATTACGTAGGGTGCATTTAAGCTGCACACTGCATCGCTGAAAACAGTGCAGTCTCATCCTCTTTATTTTTTAATATGTAGTTAAAATAAAATTGTCCCATTGACTTTTAAGAGGAATGCAGTGTACACCCTTGAATTTAGAGTTTGACCATTTATTGTTTTATAGTCCGTTTTATTTCCTCCGAGTCTGTAGAGGTGGTCCTGCCTTTAATGGTAAAATCTGATCGCTCTACAGCTCATATAATACACAACCTCTAAAAGTCTGTGATCGAGTCAGGCTTAACACTGAAGACCTTCAAAAGAAGATTAATTTCATTTTATTTGGTTAATTAACATATTCTTCCATGACATAACAGTTCAGTTCACAAGAGCGGTATTGGTCAAAACATATTTCTCTGGTCTACTAAAAAAGAATAAAAAGGGTTTCATAAGATTGACTTTTTCTTTGTCAGTATTTTGAGTGTTGATCCTTTCTTATAGCTTCTGTTATTCTCTCCGACCTGTTTGAAATCAACTCTTGCATGTTTGGGAGGCAACAATAACTTTTTAGACTGTAATGGAAAAACACTCTAAATGGAAAAACACTGACACTGGAAATACATTTTTCCCACTGAAAAACTCTTTTCACCACAACTGTAAATTTATAAAAGTCTAAGTTCTCTCACATACTTGTCTCTTAATTTTGTACTTTTCTAACACTGGACAAATCAGACCAAACTGAAAATCAAACAAACCTCTCTGCTTTGTTTTCTGTTGAAAGCTGAACTGACTTGCATTGATTTCTTGCTTTTTTTGACAGGTGGCGCTGTCAGAGGGTTAAAAAGATGGCAGAGAGCTCTGCCAGAGGTTACCTGTAACATGGACTCAGACACAGAAGAAATGAAAAAAATCTACATCCCAGTTGCCTAGTGATCCCTGGAAATACATGAAGGGGTACAAACGCTCTGTGAATGCATTACTCTCGCAATGTTGGGGTTTCTCCAACCAAAGATATACAAGTGCCTGTATCTGTGATGTAAATATTTGTTGGATCTCTTGATTATTCTGTGCAAAAGCTCTTTCTTGTTTATTTTTGTTTGGGATTGTTTAGCTCCCCTTCCCTCCATGTCCCCCATGTGCCATCCCAGGACCGCTAGATAAACACAGACGAAGGCCGGACTCAGTAACTTTACTGTGGATTTTCCCTGGAGCCGCTTTTAAACTGATCTTAAAAACTTGATGGGTCATTTGAAATGTAGTTGAGTTGTCAGAGGTCCTCTCAGCTCAAACAGCGAGGAGAATGAAAGGAGTCAGAAAAACAATTTACTCCCTTATTTATTTTACACCTACAATCTTAAAGAAAATTGCATCCATTCATATATGGGAGGTATCCCATCAGTCCAATCATCTCTGCATTGTTTGGGTTGACAAACAGATTTCACCCAGAAAGCGTTTTTGCCTTATTTTTCTCCCTCATCACCTACCTGGCTCCCATCTCGCTTCACTTCGTGTAGTTTTTAGCAGACATCTTTCCTGCTGCACCTGGAAACATAACGCAATAACATCTTGCCTTACCTGTGGTGGACCAGCTGAAATCAGACGAGACCCGACCCTCCTTCTTACCTTCACACACCAACGTTTATTTTGTTTGTTTTCTGCTGATTATTAGGCCTGCTGTTGCTAAACGACTGCCTGCTTTTCTTTTTGTCTTTGTTGTTCTATTTAAAGCTCCAGTGTGTTGTGTATATAGTGACACCCAGTGGCAAAATTCAGAAATTGCAACAAAATGTACTCCCAGAAACTATGTATCAGCGAAAGGTTAATTATTTTTACTTATTTCTTCATTTTTCTCTTACCCCAAAATGTCACACACTGGAACTCAATATTTAAATCATCCATCGATTATCATATTTTTGAGCCACTTGAAAGTGCAATTTCACACCAGTTGCACATCTTCAGTTTTATTGCATATTTGGGGCACCTTCATAATTCTGGCACATTTTGTTTTATTTTCATCCAGATCACATGTAAACTGTCTGAAAGTCAATAAACTGATCTGTGTCTGTGTAAAAAATAGTCATATTAACTTACTAGCTAGTGCTGTCAAAACGTAAATCCAGATTAAATCAGCCACTTGACAGCATCATGCAGAGGCGGTGGTACATTTATGTCGGGGACTATTTTAAAAAAAAAAAAAAAAAAAAGCTTGTCAGCACTTAACAGATGTATTTTTACATAAGTGTTGCTGACCATTTAATTGCAACTGCTTCACTGCATTAATACTATCAGATATTTATCATTGGACACCAATCCGTTAGACAAAATGTGCAAAACCCTACAGCTGTGTGAATAAACGTGAGTGGGTTTGGGATATTTGTAGATTAAAAAGGTGGCTGTAGACTGACATTCTCTGAAATCTCCTGCATAGAGACTTTTTTTAACAAACACCTGGAAAAATGTCCTATCATTGAGTTGGCCTCATTCTTAGATGAGCTACTGTTATTCAGTATGATCTGGACGTTTATTGTCAGGAAATTTGGGTTTTCTTATGTTGAGGAATGTACAAAAAAAATCTAAACAGAATGTGACTTATTTAGAAATAGTGAGCTGTGATTTCTTTTTTTTATTATTATTTATTAATTTTTTTTTAGCTAAATTTTCTCGTTGATTATTTTGTGATTTTGGGAGTAGTAAGAAACCCCAACCCTGGACTATACTGGACTCTATTGGTATTTCAATGCCTAGAGTTTGACGTCACATACATTCTGGAATCTTATGAAAATTTCCAGTTTAAACCGATTTCATGCTCTTACTTTTATTACCATATCCACAATTTACACATCAACACATAGGCATTTTTCTTTATTTTTAAAAAATGTGTCTGTCATTGCTATAGGACTTGCTGTTTTTTGGTAAATACCCCAAGAGTGATGAGCGTACGTACTTTAAGCCTCATTTTCTCCCACTATATTTCTATGGTGTTTGTTTTCCAATTGGTTTCTTTAACTTGTCGTATCTCCAACTTTAAACACAAAAGAGGCGTAAACATTCACACATAGCCACCAGAGGGTCCTCCTAGTGACTTCAGAATATGTGCAATGTGGCTCATAGTTTAGGTGCTGTAACTGTTTATTTGGGGCTTAGATTTCTTTTTGGTAAGCTCTCCAGAGAAGATTGGGTTACCATGGCAACTGGTGATTCAGCAGTTCTTGTTTTCTGTTCTTTTCCTCAGCTTGCTCAGCATGCAAGTTTTGGGCATAAGCTTAATTGATTTCCTTAGAAATTTATTGCATTTTTTTTTTTTTTTTTTTAGTATTTTTGTTTTGTACAATAAGAACACAAACTTAATTTAACTGTTATCACGATCTGACCTCCCAACAGTCTCTATGGAGGAGAAGCAGAGTTATAAGATCTACTGTGTGCCTGCTTGACATGTTATACAGTTTTGTTTCCCAGTCGTGGTTACCGGTAACTTTGACTTACCTCTGTACTATAATTTTGTTTCATATTTAATGTACCTGTTGAATGTACTTTTTTATAAGCAGCATAACCTAAATCTGAGATGCAACAATTCCAAGTGAGTTTAAACTATGGTATAATTAGTTTTTCTCTTTATTTCATTTCAGTTTGAAAGGCTTTACTTGAATCCAGTTTTTGTTTGAGTGGTCTTTACGTGACATTTACATGTTATAAGATGTATCTTTTTGTGGTAAAATTTAATTTTGTGGTATCGGATGCTCTATTTTTTTCGGTTTGTGTGTTGGTGAATGATTTTCTGAACAAAGTCTTCCTGATTCAGATGTTGTATCACAATCTGTTAACTTTATCATCTCATTTGCTTCCACTGTTGCTTTGAAGTCTGGTAGCTCAATCTTGACAGGTGTGATGGATGGACACTGGGCGTATGGTTGTTCATTGTTGCCAAACTGTCATTGTTATCATGTGTAGCCTGAATTTGCCTGCTTCTTATCCATGTTTGAATGATTTTCTTTTTTTTTCTCGCTAGAATTGCCTCTGATTTACTGCAGATTGCCTTAACATTGTCCAGTTTTACTTTTCTTTGCTTCACATATTGTAAACCACGCCGGCTTAAGAAACAAATCAAGTGTACCCTTAAAGGTTTTTGGGTTTTCAATGCAGTTTTACATGCTCCATTTACGTTGTACCGTTTCAAAAGGATGGTTGCTTTACAAAATAACCTTCAATGCAGTGCTGTCATTACACTCCCCTATCCTCCCGACACGTTAGCAGCGCTTTTACACAAGTATTAAGCCAACTCTGTGCCTTCTGCACTGTCCAGCTGCATCCTCCTCCCTGTACATACACTAGATAGGACCGTAGGTTTCCATGTGGCTAAGGCGTCATTCAAACCCCTATTTCTCTTCAGTGGAACTGCTGTAAATGAATTCAAATTTAAATAAATAAATTGTCTCAAAAGTTCAACGACTTTGTCTCCCTGACTGTTCTTTAATCCAGTTACTTTTCTGCTCTCACGGTTTCTGTGGGAAAATTAATGAGCCGTTGGAATAAATGAAGTAAAAACCGATAAGTTAAATGTGGAAAAATTATGTGCTGGAAGTTGGATGAGTTTTGGAATTAAAAGATAAGAATGGACAGATTTTTTTATTTATTTATTTATTTTTTTTAAACATGAAAAAGCTAAAGCTGACAATGTTCTTGGAACCAAACTTCCATCATTTTCAATTGTTTTCTGAAGGCCTGTAAAAAAGTATTAAACTCCAGATTTCTTCTCTTTGGTCATAAATGTTTCAGTTTATCAAACCAATTTTAAGATCATGCAAAGATATTGTCAGTAAATACAATCTACATTTGTTGAATAATGAAAAGCTAACCAAACCATCCTGACACTATGTCAAATATTAAAAAAGTGCCTCTCTTTTTTAAATCCAGAGTTAACTGAGACTAACCATTTTCATTTTCTACAATTAAGGCATTACTTACATAGAACCGGTCTGACAACATGAAGTAAGCTACAAAAGCTTAAAAAGAGACCCATTATTCTGCAATATAAAGAAATTCAAGAAGAGATGAGAAAAAAAATGTTTCAAAAGTCAAAAATGTTCAACTTTTTTTTTTTTTTTAATTTCTGAGATCAATCTCAAAAATTCAGATTTTTTTGTCCTTGCAAATTTTGGACTTTTCAATCTTTCTAGATTAATCTGAAAATTTGAGTTCAAATTAATCTGAAAATTATTAACTGCAATTTGACGATTTGAAATTAAAATCGCTTCATGGAAACTGGACAATTATGAAAAAAACCCCTCATTTTCTGATTAAATGTTTCGGTGCTAGGACAAGGTGAACTTTTTTTAATTGTTATTTCGTAAGAGAGCAATGGAAATACTTTTTCGCGTCACGCGAGTAGCATGATCAAAAACCGGATGTTAGCACTGGCCCAAACCACGAAGAAGGAGACGACTGGTAGTAGTTTGAGAATTATGTTTTTTTTGTTGTTTTTTTTTTGTAATGAACTTTATTAGTTACAATAAACAACAATACATAACTGCACTGTGTACATATCACAAAAATTGCCCGGGGGAGCATTAAAAAAAAACAACAAAAAACATAATGAGAAGAAATGACAAAATAATCTTGTACAAAGTTTAAAGTACATAAAATGACACATATACCAGATGCCAAACCAAAATTCCAATTTGATTGCAAGCCCATATTGTTGTTTTTGCTTTTTGATTAGTTGAAGGTCGAACTGTATATATGTAATGTTTAAATTCAATCAAAAAAACTGAAAAGTCTGGTTTTTCCTTAAAAATGTGCATTTATGTAGGTGAAATTTAGCCTTAATACTTAATAAATTGACAAAAAAAACTTCACGTTCATTTTTTTCAATTTGTTGAAATCTAAACGAGACATTTTCCCAATATAACTGAAATTCTATTGATATTTTTGAGACAACAAAACTACAAAATTGTTGCCAAAATACTTTAGAATGAGGACAGAGCCAGAACAAATGAGTGACCGACTCTGGGCAAATGTCACAGAAGGAACAGTTCACATCAGTGTTAGAGTTGAACTTCTCTAGATAGACTTTAACAGGGTAGATTCGGCGTACGAGTTTTAAAGATTTAAAAAGACATTTCTTTTAGCTTGTTAGTGAGAAGAAAGTGATTAGGGAGCAGCCAGGTACATTTCCAGGACATATTAATATGAAAGCGATTCCAATATGGTAGAACCACAGGAACAGAGGTCACTTCCTTCTGAAACAAGGATCTAATTGATTTATTATTTTTACAAGGAAGAGAGTTAAGACAGATTTTGTCAACAGGAGAATGTATGGGAGTGAAAATAGGAGAAAGATAACTGACTCTTGGCTTCTGTTTAAATAACATACAAATTTCTGAAGAAATAGCAACAAAAACTTTTGCATATTCTCCAGGAGAGACGAGAAATTCCTTATAATTCAGCAACAAGCCATCATTGTCAAACAATTGGTCAACCAGAATAATGTTATGAGTAAATCAAGAATCAAAAAAAATAGTTTTCTTCTTATATAAAATGTCCTTATTATTCCAAATGAAATACCGGTGAGGAGAGAAGTTGTGCTTGTAGATNAAATATGGAAAGGTATAATATTCCAGAAAGACGCTGGAGAATTAAAAAATTGATGAATCCAATTTATTTTAAAACTAGTATTCAAAATAGAGAATGATGAAGAATTAAGTTCTCCGTTGTCATATGAGTTCATGAGAGTAGATGTTTTAATATAGTGAGTGTGAAGTCGAATCAGAGAAAAGAAAAAAAAAAAAGAGACATGCGCACTGTGTTTCACACGGACCTAAAAGAGGGA
>CAEGAE010060543.1:0-11540 GCA_903067095.1 Girardinus metallicus
ACCAAATACTTATTTTCCACCCTTATTTTCAAATAAATTCTTTAAAAATCAGACAATGTGATTTTCTGAATTTTTTTTTCTCATTTTATCTCTCATAGTTGATGTCTACATATGATGTCAATTACAGGCCTCTCTGATCTTTTTAAGTGGGAGAATTGCACAATTGGTGACTGACTAAATACTTTTTTCCTCCACTGTATATAAGTATTTTGATAAGTCAAGACTGTAGATGCTATAAACCACAAGAATAGAAATCCAATAAGTTCCTGGATGGAAGCATCAGCTTTTACAATTAGCAGTCTTCTTTAGTCAAGATTGTTAAGGGAAAAAATCTTATGTGCTGATTTTTAGGGTTAAATTACAATATTTTCAAACTCCGAAAATAATTTGGTGGAAACAAAATTGGGTTTAAAAATATCTTTATAGTTTTTTTTATGTCTTCCATCCATTGTTATTTCAAACTGTTTTTGTTGTGGAGAACTTTAGGACCCGATCCTGACATTTTGCCTGGGTGCTCACTTTATCTCAAGTTGTTAGCTTAGTCTGGATTTTTAGATTTTCCGGCCGACTCTCATCCCGTGACCTTTGTCCGTGGCAGCAACCTTGAACGTAAAGTTTTGGATCTTCAAACTGTTTACCGCCTGACTTCTGCCTTTCCGTCAGCTTTCTACATTTGCGTCTGCTATGCAGTCAGCACGTCTGGAACATCTTCCTGGTTGCTATGGTGACTGTGCCGTTCACCTTCACAAAAAGTGTTACTGGAAGGTGATTAGTGCGTGTCAAATTTTAGCCGATTGCTGGGGGAAAACCTCATTGTAGACGTGGAAATATTGGCTTTCATTTGTAGATCTTCTTACGCTACACTGCCAGCTCTTAACACCACAACGATACAAAAATATTCTACCTGCAGCTAAATAATGAACATGAAGTGAGGTTATAGTAACGACTAGCTGATTCTGTCAGTGTTTTTTCGGTGCCACAGTGGCTTGTTCGCTTTTGATGTTTGTGCAGCCGCATGAGTAATGAGCTGGCAGTTCGTAGTGAGGACTAAGAAAATATCTTCAAATCTTCAGGAAATTAGAGGCCAAAATGTTCAAAGCTGCTCTCATTAAAACTATATGGCCTTTTTTTGAGTTTGCAGCAGTGGGACAGAGGAAACCTCACTGTAACTATACCACTGGGCTGGAAGAAAGAAAGGAGGAAAGAAAAACTACAAGAGGTCACACCACATTATTAAAATACCACAGACAGAGAAAACTGTAAGGTTTCATTATTTAATACAACAAAAGATTTAGGTTTAACTATATTTGACTAGGAGAATGAAAATCGCATCAAACTCTTTCCCAATAGTTTTCCTTAATATTTCTGGCTTTCATATGTGGGAAATATTTTTGCTTGAGCTATTTCAAAATTTAAGAGTTTACATTTCTAAGCCTTTATAAAAGTGTGTGTGAGAGAGAGACAGAGAGAAAAGAAAAACAAGGACCAAACATGAAGGCCTCTGGAGATAGAAACCACTCCACATTTTTTGAAAACACATTTCAACAAAACAAACAGTGGTCCGCGGTCTTTGCTGTCAATAAACATCTGAAAAATAACTTGTTTCATTCTTGTTCCATCCTCCATCTTATGCATTTCTGATTTTCCTCAGCTTTTAACTTGGAATCTTATGGAAGCCACATAAAAAAGTAAGCAGATAAAGGATAAACCAACTGATTACCTGTGTTCTTGTTTCACTTTCTTAGTCAAATCTATGCAGCCTAATTTTATGCACAGTGGTGCATCGCCGCAGCATTTGCTTTTCAGACCCTCCTGTTGTGATGCATTCTAAGAAACAAGTAGGCTGATGCAAAAACTGCTTGTGTGGTATTTCTGCAGCAATGGAGGAAACAAAAATTCACGCTGAGAGACAAAATGGCTGTTTGTTTTTTGTTTGTTAATAGCACTGTGCAGTAGTTTATTAGACTGCTTGGAGGCCTTAACATAATAGAAAAAGCTCAACTTTGCACACGCGTCAGACATGGCTGAAATTTGAGTGTTTTCAGGGTGGAGGAAAGAAATTGCTCCGCATCTTGTACCCGAGCCCAGTTCTGGTTGTGCTGGAGGTTGCTTCCTGTTAAAGGGGAGTGTTTCCTCTCCACTGTCACAACATGCGTGCTTTGTATGAGGGATTGCTGGAAAATCCACGACAACGCAAACGACTGTCACTACTAGTTAATAATTTGATGCAACCTGTGGGTTTCTTTAGACAGAAACTTTCTAAAGTACTTTGAATAATTGATCATATTGTACTGTTTGATAACTACAATCAATTGGAATGTATGTGTGATTTAATCAAAATTTTTTTTGGTGGTTTCTTTGTAAAGTGCCTTGGAACGACATCGCTGCGAATTGGCGCTATACAAATAAACTGAATTGAGCACACCGCAGCAACTTTCAAAACACCCTTTTTACCGTACTTTATTGGAAGTTTACAGCTTTTTCATTTGATCAAACTCCTCCATTAGGTTTTGATCAAACTGATGAGTTTGCTCAAAAGGCATGGAGGATCTAAAGTTGTCAAAATCCTGAGTTTTCGTGCCTGATGGATGGCCAAATACTCTTCTTGCCTGGCCTGCCAATTAAGGTAAAGAGCCTTGTTAGGAAACTTTTGTCCTAGCTGATGGATTGAGCTGTGTTCTATGAGGTGTTCTAAAAAGCACAAGATGTTTTATAAAACTAATCTTGCCTAGCTGGTAAGTTGGAGGCTGCGCGCCTCAGCATGAACTTTAAAATCCATTTATTTAGTGGGAGAGGATATATTAGAAGGCCTCAGAAAGGAGGGTAAGGTCAGAAATGTCAGCTAAACACTTTGTTCTGAACGTAAGGGACAATGTGGGTGGTGTAGACATTTCCCCAGGTCACAAAGGAAACTCATGGACATTCATCAAACGCTCCCTCTCCTCACACATAGGCTTTTGTTTCCTCCAGGGGACAGGGAGGCCGGGGCGTGACACGGGGACACGAGGAGCAAAACGAAGCAGGACTATGCTGACGTAGTTGATGTTGGCTTAATGGTTTAAAAGGTTCTACTGATTTGGACCGGACAAAAAAAACAAACAAAACGCATTTCCGGGTATGTTTAAAAGATCCAAAGATGTAAATTTAATAGTTAATGGAATTAAAAGTAAAATAAATAAATAAAATGTGTGTGTCATTGTTATTGGACAAGAGTTATTAAGCACAAAAATGTTGCGAAATCTATGACAATTTAATAAGAAGATTTTTGGTTCTAAAGACATACAATAAGAGTTGTTAGAAAGGTAAAAGTATTTTTCAGTGGAAAACAGTCATTTCTTTTTTACATTATACACTTTGAGTTTCACATTTTACAACAAATATTTTCATGAATCTTCTGGTTTGGCTGTGTTGTGCTGACCTCTTAACCCCCAGCAACTGTCAAGGCAGTCATATACACGCTCACACTCTATTTTTATCAAAGGGGCATCTTATAGACCAACTACGATGAACTTTACATCATGTTATAATGATTTTCCCTCATCAAAAACATACCTGGAGCGTTGCCTGGATTTTTTCATGCATGTTCTTCAAATGTTATTAATTTTGCGTGATGAACGATCAATCAATACTTGCTTGTGAAATCGATCTTATCCACCGATCTTTTCTATCACTGCAAGGTTCTCAGAGGGCTGCAACAAAAGTCAGTCAACTTTGCAACTTTTTTTGCTATAGTTAGTACAGAAACAAATCGGTGCAGGCTTTTAAATATTAGTGATCGACTAGAATACTACCCTCGTATGCAGATTGGTTTTGGCTAATCTAACCAACTACAATGGTGGTAGATTAGTTAATTTAAACAACTAATCTGCTGATGGTGTGTGGGTTGCCTTTTGTTTTTAACTGAACCAAAACACAACAAACTCGGCAGCACATCTACATGTCAAGGTTGTCAAAGTCAAGCTAGCATATTTGACCTACATCCCTCGCTATATATTTTTTTAATTAAAACTTTTTCTGACCTTGTTATCTAGTTGTCATAGCGTTGATGATTTGTAGCGAAGCACTGTGGTGGGTTTTTTTTTATGTATCACACCTATATTTGAGATTTAGTGGGTTATGTTGACAACTTGAAAGCTAAAGCCAGTTGTTGTCATCGTCAGCTAGCAGTTTGTTGCTCTGTGACATCACACTACAACATGTCTATAACACCTGAAGGCGGTGTGGATGGAAAACACGTACTGCCCCTTTAAATGAAGACTTTCCTTCTAAAGACATACAAGAGGAGTTGGGAGAAAGGTAAAAACATTTTGCAGAACAATCATTTTCTACATCATACAGTTTTACTTTCACATTTTACAACGAATATTTTACAGCAAATCTTCTGGTTTGTCTGTTTTAATGTACTGACCTCTTAACCTCCAACTGGTTAAAGCCGTTAATTGCCTTCTCCCACTTTGGTTTTGGTAAGCTTCCTCCTTTTGGTTAAAAGTAAACACCACTTCCTTGGTGATGCCGGCCAACGTGTTCCTGTAGAAAGTGTAAAAGCTCAAAAGTTGCTGTGCATAAGTTTGCAGCAGCTTCCACTTGTCTCTTATCTTTGGCACTTTGCATGGTGATTCAGAGATTTTTTACAGCTTACAACAGAGATTATGATAACTTTCGATTATGTCTGGCGGATGATGCATGGAGGTGAAGCTGCATTACCAGCTGCTGAGGAAGCATCCGACTGGCCCAGACAGAAGGAATGTGGTGGCCATCAGCCAAGCAGGGCTTACAGCTGACCTGCAAGAAATAAACACGCCGTTGCATTTTCCTGCTAACGCTCGCCTTTAGGATGACAGAATAGATTATTTACAGCTGTAAGCATGCACTGTGCAAGGTACTGTCACCTGTAACAGATTGCTGTGTTTTTACTTTTGAAGATCTGCACAGCAACACGTCTGAATCCAGCTGGTTGTAGAAGAGATGCCAGCATTCCTGGATCTGTAGTGTAATGGTGAGCTAAAACAGAAAGGGGTTGTAGAAGTAAGTGGTGAGTGGAGTGCAGACTAACTTTTGCTGTTTTTGGGAAAGAGAAGAAGAGTGAAGCAGAGGGAATCTGTTCACGGCACACACAGCTAGACGTTATTTGTTTTCCCTTTAATGAATTAGATTCAGATTCATTTTTAGACAAGTATGAATGCACATGTACGAAGCCCAATAGACGCCATGGAAAAAAAAAAATTTTTTTGCTCTACCTCACAAAAGTGTTGAATTCTTTCACATAATTTGCATTCTGTCGCAATAAGCAAATACACCCTGGTCTATTTTGTGTATATTCATGAGCTGATCAGTACATTATTGTGAGAGAACCCAAAACCTATTATAATACGCAAAAGTATTACGAAGGAACACAATGCTTTTCCGAGGAAAGGCAAAACAAAAATAAATTCTCCATGTTCACTAGGGGGCTTCGTAAATATGATCTGAACCTCTATTTTATTTTTTACGTAGAAAATGTAGTAAATGGGGGAATATTTTGTATTTTCTAGCCACACATAATCATTTCATACCACAGTGAAGTAACTATATTACCTTCAGTTGTTATAAAAATGCTATTTATCAAATATGACTTAAAAGAAATTTGACTTTGTAATTTAACGCCTTGAAATTGGGCCTCTGTATACGGTCCTGCTCTGTTCATTACTCCACCTTTAGGCAGCCATCGCAGCATCTCTCTTCTATTAACCCTTTAGAAACGTTCCCTCGTAACAAGCTCAGTAGACGAGCTGTTCCACTAGGTGTTTGCTAATTGCTGCTGACTAGTCTGAAGGGTCTGAGTGGGGGAGTTGTGGAGGAGGGCGGCTGTGTGAGGCGGAAGCTTGGAAACTGCAGCTCCGAGGAGGAGCTTCGCCCTCGAAGGCGGGGCTAGGCCCAACCAAGGGCTTTGAACAGCTGAATGGTTGCCTTGAGAGATTAAAGGACTTCTCAAAAATGCGTGAAAGAATCAAGGCAACACTCCAGGTACGTTTGTGATGAGAGCACAACATTATAACATGACATAAAGCTAACAGAAAGTCAATTTTACATAATGCCGCCCCTTTAAAATAAAAATAATGGAGTGGTTTGAAATGTATATAAAACAGAAAATGGACTATAATCTGACTTTACTGGGTTTACAGTTTCGACTGCACAGGACAGATGAGAAAACCGATCGCTACAGGATTTAGGAACATGATTTGATGTTTGATTTCCCTAAAATGCCATTAAGATAGTTTGAGATTTTTGGGTGTTAAAGAAGAAATTAAAAAAAAAAATCTGTTTACTTCTATTTTGTATAATAAATATCATCTTGAAATGCAATAATTGGTGTCATTTTGTTGATATTTTAAAACTGCGCCTTTTAACCCATTTTATTTTTTACATTTAGCAAGCCATATGTAAATACTTCTTTGTCAGATGGTAATTTCTTTAGATGCCTTTCAAAACTCAATAGTCAACTAAAAACTCCAAGAGCAAAGTCCAAAGTTTCATTCAAACACTGACTGTAAATTGTGGAGCACAACTTCAAATTATAGTGTGTTTTGCTGCTGATTGGTTGAGTGCCCCGATTTACTTATTCTGTATGGTTTTTTTCCCCTTTAGTTTGTCTCCCCATCAATAACAGTTCATTCACAGAGGCATCGTCCTCCTGCTTCAAGAGTGTCACTTATTTGGATTTTCATACAATAGGCTGGTTTGTGTGTGGAGCGTTCAGCTGATCAGCCAACACCAGTCGTGACCCTTTTGAATTATAGCTGCCAAAGCATCAGCGCAAATTACTTAGCAAATGACAGCATTTCGCAGAGCCGGGACCAAAGGAATCAATACTGCAGCTTAAAAGCAGAAAGGGAAGAAGGAGCAGGGTTGGCAGACAGGTTGAGCAGCATTGTCAACCCACAGATGGAGCACATAGTAGGATTTTTCACAGACATGCTGACACTTACCAGCCTGAAAAGTATAAATAGGACAAAGAAGATTATTTTGTGGTGCTGAGGAAGATTTTTTCAAACGGTCCATTCATCTTTTGTGTTTTTGAAGGATTCTTTTAAAAGAGGCATTCCGAATTGAGCAGTTCATAACTTAGCTATAGTCTCTTCTTCATCTTGCAAAAGACAAAAAAAATTCTTTCCAGAGGCTAACGCCAACTGCTAGTCCAAAACCAATTCAGATTTATACGTTCCTACAGTTATTTCCATCTCATATATTGTTTTATGCTGACAATTTGTTGCCAAATGACCATCACATTTCCAAGTGTCATAGGCAGACGTCTAAGGTTTTATAAGTTGGAGACTCTGGTAGAGTATGGTGTGATAGGAATGATTCTCTTGTGAAACAAAGTGCAGAATAGAGCCTGTCAAGAGTATCAAGTAAATGGTAGTACTGTGTGATGGCCTGGGATAGTCAATTCCAACAATCCCTGACAGACGATCTCTCTTGGATCATCATTGCTCTATTTTGCAATCCTTAGAGAACAACTATCCACTACTGCTCAATGCTTAGACAATTTGTCTCCTGCTGAAGCCAGGGATTTCCCCACTTTCCAGTAAACTGCTGCAAGCAGCCGAGGGCTAGTCAGGACTCAGGCACCATACAGACCCTGGCAGGTGAGGCCTGCCTACACACCCTCACTGTCCACCAGGACATAACCCATATCCATTAAACTCCCTCCCAACTCTAGTTCCTGTTCCCATGCCTCCACCTACCCAAGCCCCAGTAGCTGCAACCTGCGGCCCACCCACCTCATCCAGCAATGCAGGGGAGGCAACCCCCACCAGTACAAGGAGGCAAAGTTGTTCAAGACCCCTTAGTGCCAGCAGCACCTCCACCCCACCAATGACACCTCAATGCCAGACCCACTGCCACCCTGGGGGAGCACCCAGAGACAACACTGCGTGACGCCAACATTCCCACTCCCCTGTGCCCCATATGCCAAGACTGCAAAGCCCATGCCCCTAATGCTACTAAGTGATTTATTGTAGACCAAACCAATTATTCAGATTTACAGATAAAGATTAATCCTAAATCAGTCGCTGCTGTGTTACTGAAAATGCTTTAACATCACTGTGCATAGTTATACTGCATAGTAGTCAATGGATTGTTTGGATGAGAGCAGTTTTTTTCCCATTTCTAACTTTGTACACACCTCCCTGATAGTGCTGGATGAGAGTTTCTAACATTTGACTCATCTATACATCTATGAGTCATATGATAATTTTAGTCTGGGTTATCTCAAACACAAGGATTCATTTTCTAAACAAAGCTTTGTCATTGTAATGTAACACATTTTAACAAAGTCATGATAATATTGAAAACCAAGATAAATTTAAATTCATGAGTGATGATACTGTTGATATCGTTCATCCTGTCTTCAAAGATCTGAAACTATTCTTGTAAAATGTCTTCAAGTGTTGCACAAGTTTGAGTCAGTCAATCACGGCTTGAAACTATGGGGAGTTGTACTGAATAAAGCAGGCTGGATCATGACTCAAGCCTCATTGCCTGCTGGCTGGCTGTCTTCTATCTGCTTGGAAGGCATGTAAGAGGCGTTTAAACGACTGGTGCAAAAAGCCATTTCATCCTCGCTCAGGGAATGCTCAGACAGGGAGCAGATGAGGTACAGGAAAAGGAGAAGCAGGAGAAAGAACAAGGCACGGTTAACAAGTGGAACCTGGATGGAAATGGACTTTAAGGATCACATCTGCCTGAAACCTAAGTATGTTGCCCTAGAATGTTGCAGTATCGGTTTGCAGGATTGGATTGTACTTAGCAGACACAGGACTTCACAATGCGACTGTGACAACTGACATGGAAATGCGACAAAGCCAAATGGCTCATACGACTTCAGACAAGGACCCGTCAAGAGACAGAGACAACAGGTGGGTTTAAATACACAGGGGGACAATCAAGGAGCAATGAGGAACAGGTGACACAATCAACGGGTAGACGGGACAACACAGAGACTCCACAGAACACAGAAACCTAAATTAACACAAAGAAAACTCAAATCCCGACAGACGCCTCTGCTATATCTCAAACCCTTTGGCATAAGATGTCAATATCTATGGTCTGAAATGTTAATATTAAATGTTGGACACTAGTCACTGGCATTTAAGGCTTCCTCAAAATAATTTAAGACTTTAGTGGGGTAGTGCAGGTTCCTCAAATACCTTTTCTCTTTCTGCAGAGTAATATGATTTTCTCCACATTTTTCTACTTCTACAAGAGGAACAATGGCAGTGGTACAAACTGCAGTACAATATCAGCCACTAGAGGGGTTAACTGGTAGGATACGTCTCGTCATAAGACTGACTGACTTACTCTTGGTGATTCAGTGTTTCTGCTGTTCTCAGTAGCATACATCATTGGGAATTGAAAATCGGGTTTCACTTCCAGCTTCCAAACAGAAAAACCCTGACCAGGCCTTGAGTGTTTTATATCGATTTGGCTTGAAGTGATCATTACAGATCTTGGGTGATGACAAATCTGTCCATTTTCCAGACCGCCCTGGTGCTCTTTTCCTTCCACTGCCATTTTATTGCCAGTTTAAGCACCCCTGCATTTAACCAATCACATTTGCAGTTAACAAACACAAAGTACCCATCCAGATAACGAAGAAACACCCGAGATATAAACTTCGTGATAATTGTTCCCGTCTAGACTGCATAGCATAAAGGTGCTGCACATCACAACCATGCCTGGCATATTTCGGGCACTTGTTTTCTACCCTGGCAAAGAAAATTGTGATGTTTTTTCCCCGCCATTTATTTTTCAGTACAGATAACGATCGACTGCTGGCAACAAAACACAAAACACAAACAGACAGCTCCCGAAACGCATAACAATCAAATAAAGGCTTAAAATTGACAATTTTAAGGAGCAAGAAGTTAAACTCAGAAGCAAATGCAGTCCATGTGAAGTTTAGTTTATTTAAAAAAATAATAATAAGCAATTGACTCTGCGTTTAAACTGTCTGGTTTTTCTTGTACTCTTAAAAATCTTTTGAGATCCCCCTACTTTTTGTGAGAATTTTTAATTTAGTTTCAATTAATTTAAAGGCACATTACTGAAAGAGTTGGGGAACTATGTAAGTTTTGAGATAATGTGTGTATTTCCACACAGAGACGTCTGTCTGTTATACATATTAGTGGAGTAGGTTGCTTTCTACCAATGAAATGTTTTTGGTAAACCTTGTTTGAAAAGAATACCAGGGTTGTTGTCTTTTTCCTGTAATCCAGAATAGTTTTCAGTTAGGCATTGTTTTTGCTTCTTTGGTTTGGCAAAACCTGAATCCTTAGAGACCATCCGGGCGAGAAAAACAACCTCTTAACTTTTACAAGGACTCTGTTGATTTATTGTGGTTCCTCTTTATACCCAGAGGTTTGAAAGTGCCACATTTTGTTCACGCATCGATTTGGCTTTATGAATCTTTTAGTTGGTGCTTATAGGTTCTGTGAGTCAGCCCGGAGAGAAATGAATTGATGGGACAAACGTTAGAAAGGAGAAGGGAACGTGGCAAGGCTTTGAAAGGGTAAATGGCCTGTGCCTGTATAGCGCTTTGTCAAGTCCAGAGGACTCCAAAGCGCTTTACGCTGCATTCAGTCACACTTTCGCACGCTGATGGTGGTAAGCCACATTGAAGCCATAGTTGCTCGGGAGGCAGTCTGACAGAAGAGAAGCTGTCATACACTGGATGCCAATTGGCCCCCTGACAAGCAGCAGGCAACATGGGTGAAGTGTCTCACCCGAGGACACAACTAAGACAGACACTTTCAAAGTACTGCTCTTCAGAACATCAGTGATTCAGTCTCCATCTCTTCAGTCCACATTTCTATTAAACATTTCAAGGTGCTACGCTGCATAGCATGAAAAGCAGCATTTGAAAGGGAGTATTAAAGTACTCGGTGTGCTCAATACCACCCTGAATTTTGTCATAAAAGGTGGTCAGACATTTTACCAGCCCGCATAAACCAAGTGACATAATTCACAGAACGTCGGGACTTGAACTAATGAAGCCCAAGGATTTCTCTCTGTAGACTCCCACAATGAAACTGTGTCAGAGCGTAGAGCGGCGTAGAGTACAAAATAATCTCTAAAGCTTTGAATGTAGCCAGCAGCAAATAGTGACTCATTCCAAAATGGAGAAAGTTTTTTAACCAGTCTAGAATTTCTTTTTCTTTTAAAGAAGCAAACACATGGTGCAGCGTGAAAAGGTACAGCTTAAGAGGTGGACCACCACAAAGTAGCGATGGAAAATTATGGTTTGAAGCTTCTTCTTTTCACAGAAATCTGAAAAGTGTGCTGAGTGAATTAGTATTAACCCTTTATTACCTAAATTTAAAATCTCCGCCTGGATATTTTTGCTTATTTTAATTGCACAATTGTTCTTTAAAAGTCCTGCGAGTAAATATATATGCCTGTTTAATATATATATATATATATGCATATATATATATATATATATGCATATATATATATATATATATATATATTCCCATAAAAACACATAGATATTAAATACT
>CAEGAE010060552.1:0-35262 GCA_903067095.1 Girardinus metallicus
CACTTTTTTTACTCTTGATTAATTTCTTGGACGGCTACTTTTTCTTTTACTTGAGTAAATATATGCGGACATAGTGCTACTCTTACCTGAGTACAATTTTTCGGTACTCTTAGTAATCCATTGCAGGTTTAACAATGGATTACTATATATATATATATATATATATATATATAGTAATCCATTGAAATACAATTAAAATCATGTGACGTGATTTTAATTGTATTTCTTATTTAATGTAAACACCACAATTGCAAAGTTGTCTTTTTTCGACATTAGCAGAATATAGACAAAGTTTTGCACATATTTATCTACTGCTTCTTTCCTTTTCTCTTTCCACCTTGGAGAAAATCCTCCATCTTCATTTTCAGGAATATCTAAACAGTGTTTCACCTCTGCTCCCCCTGTGTATCTCTCTCTCCTCTCCTCCCCTTTGCCTCCTCGTTGTCTCCCACACCGATGACCTCATCGCGCAGCACTGACCCCCACCTGCTCCACCGATGGGTTGAAGGGCCCCATGTGGGCGGCTGCGGCGCCGATAGCCAATAGTGCACAATGTGCTGTCAGAGTCCAGCGGGTCTCGATGAGCCATCAGAGGCCGTTTGGAGCAGAAGAGGAGCCGCTGGGGGGACAGATGACTCGTTTTCAGGGTCTTAAGATGTTCTTTAAGATGGGATGAGGCAGAGGAGAGGAGGAGGAAGGACGATGATCATCCTTTCATCCATAAAACCCGACCTAGAGGCTGTTCTGAGCGGCGTTTTCATGTTTTCAGCTGTCTCCTACAACCCAAAAACATGACTGTCCCTTTAAATCCTCCCTAGGTATCAATATTTACTGGCAAATGGATGTTTTTATTAAGAAGGTTTAAATTCAGGCCTGACTTGATGTGGTTTAAGAGTTTAACTAATTGTTTTCATCTTTATCTGTAAGTATATTAGCTGTAATAAATATGAAATTACAACACCCTGTCTACACACTGCCACTTGTTAAAAACATGTGTATTAAAAGTTTAACATGTCGAACTAAAAAGTTTAGGAAATCCAGCTGTTATTCTTTTAAGAAAGGGGAAATAAATTCCATGTTTGCCTGGTGAACAACAATAAAGCCTTGTGGAACTCCATGCATAAATATTTATCTATGCGGATGAAAAAACTTGATTAAATGGGACGTTTTCTCATATTTATCGTAATATTAGACATTTATTTGGACTCTGCTGGGTCACATGTTTTAACTGGAGTATTTTAGTAAGTCATCACAGAATAGTTAACTGAGTCGTTAGACTGCATTTCTGATTAAAACTGAACCACGTAACCTTCCGAATAAATTTAAAATAATTGATTTTTGAGCATTAACAAGATTCAGTCTGTGTGGGGGTGTGTGGGGGTGTGCGTGTGTGTGTGTACACACATATTCACATCCTTCTTCATTTTCTGAAAGGGACCAAGAATACAGCCTTGTGGAACTCCCCTGATAAACATTTATTAATATGGACGAAAAAACATGATTGAATTGGACTTTTTTTTTCATATTTTGCTGTATTTTACAGTAATATTAAATATTTATCCAGACTCTGCTGGGCCATATGTTTTACTGAATTTATTTTAGAAGTACAGTAAGTCATGGCAGAATGATTAATTGAGTCGTTCCTGATTAAAACTGAAGGTTGAAAGCAGAATCCTCCACGTAAGCCTCAGAATAAATTCAAAATAACTGATTTTTGAACAGCAAAGGACATGATTCCCCTTGGGTTGGAATGTCAAGGGCGGTGCAGTAGAAAAGCTGCCATATTGACAACACCACGCCTGCCTGTGTGTGTGTGTGTGTGTGTGCATACACACACATATAGACATTCTTCGGTCTCCTCCTGGTTCCGCTTTTATGAGGACAGCAGTCTGATACTGACACAGCCATTATCCCCCCTGTAGTTGTCCCACACCCCCTGCTTTGTCTCCTCACAAAGGCCTGCAGAAGGTTTTATTGAAGGTTGCTGGTTGGGCTATAAAGCCATGCAGACACCAGGAGAAGCTGCAGAAAAGCTGGTCTTGGATCAGTGCTTCTCTGAGGATGTAATCGTTACAGTTTGAAGATATTTTTTTTTCTTTCCCCCCCTTTTGTTCTCTGTGTACATCACCCATAATACTTCCATTGACTTCAGAGGACAAGTTAACAATAAACCTCCTTTTAGTTTCTTGCTGCTGCTTATATTTAAGCCTCAGGGTCAGCCATATTTCTTTCTTAGACAATTGCAGCCAAGTGGAAAGTATCCTGCTTGCATTCAGGTCGCCTCTCAAAGCTTTGGTGTTATAACTCAAAGGAAGGAGTCTCTGCAGAGGGCCTTGCTTTGCTGCATCACCTTCATTAACCACCGCGCTGGAAGCTTCTCTGTCATCCCCGGGTCGATGACTCGCCTCTCCACTCCGGCTTAGCCTCCCCGAGTTTATTTTTCCACTTATCTGTTGTGAGGACAGAGGAGAGGGAGAGAAACGGGAGACATTCGGGGGCCCGAGATGTGTTTTTTAATCTGTTATTCTTCTGTATTGGCACGGGCGTCTCCAGTGTGGGGATTAAGAATCCAGACAGAGTGATGGAGCTCGGCGTTGACCTCGAGGGCGGATGAAGACTGCAGGAGGAGAAGGGAGGAACAAAATAAATCATCTCTGTGGAATGAAAGCGAGAAAGACAGAAACACAAAGGGGATTGTGATTGTGCGTGAATGTGTGTGTGTGTGTGTGTGTGAGAGAGAGGGAGCAGCAGAGGAACGACGGCGCTGGAAGTTGCAGTGGTTCGGAGCGGTCCTAATCCTCAAACCTGACCTAATAAATCTGAAGTTTACCTCCCACAGCTGCTGAGCTGATAACCAGCGGAGGACGGGCATGAACGCACGCTGCTGCGTTCGCGTTTCAGCGCCACGCTGATCAAGAAACAAGCTCACATGAAGGGAATAAGAAGTCTGGAAGCGTGTACATTTAGGTCATCGGCTGCAGACACAATGCAGCTTTCAGGCTCATTGTTTAAAACTGTTGCAGACGGTTTTTGGACTGGGTTAAATGGTGCAACAGTCATTTCCAGAAGTTCAAAAAACGAAGCCAGCTTTTATCAAGTAGTCTTACTTTTAGAGAGTTTTCACACCTGATAGACCAGTAGATTCAGTTTGATTGGGGACCAAGATTGAAACGTTTACTTCATTTCCAGCTGGTGCGGTGCTCTTTCACTCTGCACTGTGTTTAACAATCAAAACAATTTGAAAAATGTGTTCCCCTCCTCGCCTGTGGGGGCGCTGCACCAAAAACCACAGGAGGAAATGACATGAAAAACACTTTTGTCACAAAATGTAAACAAAAATGGAGTGGCGTCAGATTTTAGGGGCTGTAGGATTTCTCTTTTGTCTTTGGTAAAAGACAACGAGTTATTTCTCATGTTAGCTCTAGATTTGCATGTAACTGCATGATCTGTACCGCTTATGTATATGCATTAAAATATTACCTGTTATAAAAAAACCTATTGACGTAGACAGTGTTAAAATTCTCTTAATAAATAATAATTGTCATAATTTAGTTCAAAGATTGGAAGTAGAATTGTGTGTTGGACTCATGGGACTGTTAGCATGTAGCTCGTATTGTCTAGCTAGTCTAGCTACTAGCTAACAACATACTGTTAGCTTGTGGCAAACAGTCAAAGTGCCTTCTGGTGGACGAAAAGAGACTTTTATTTTTCTAATTATCATAATTTAGTGTTCAAATTTATGAATCTGTTTTTTCTCTCGCTTGGTTATTATACACCAGCACATATGCTCTTGATTTTCTTGCTAACTGCGGTTAAACCGTTTTTATCTTTATTTCTTATGATTCTCTTTAAGTCATATATTTTTATAATTAAAATGACATCCAAGAAGAAAAAGGGAACAAAAATACCCTGTCTGGATGTATTTCTTTTAGCACATGTGCAAATTAGCTGGTACGGCTCGTGCTTCTGGAACAGACTTTGTTTTGTTTGTATTTACCCAGAATGCCCTTCTGTAGCCCACTTCCTGCTTTTGGAGCGGTCTCCAGAGCAATTGGCATTCACATTTGTATGATGTTTCTTTTTCTGTGCGTTTCTAAAGGTCCAACCACAACATTTCAATCAGGTCTGTACTTTGACTGGGCCACTGTAAAACCTTAACGTTTTATGATCTGATATTCTATTTGCATTATTGCTGTTTTGCTTTGCGTTTTGGGGTTTCTTTCGTTATTTTTAAGCATTGCACAGTCTGATCCTGGGGAACGTTTGCAGGGACCTCCACTCCTGGGGTCTAAAATGTTTTACACTTGAATTTATCGTTGCTCCTGTGTTGAAGGTTTTGCTTTATGAACCTCCCTTATGTTCCTGTTCACCTCCTCTTGGAAGGCAGTGAATGAGGAGGATTGTTTTTTATGATTTCTGTTATCTGTCAGGGATCTTCCCCAACAGAGAGGAAACATAAACGATAAAATAAATCTAAAAATGTCTAAGCCGTGACCACAACCAAATGGAATGAGAGGTTCTCTACACAAACCATCAGATGCTTTAAGAAAATCCCAAACTAAATAGTTGTACATCTTTCTGTTTTTCTAACTCAGTGGCTTCTTTGACTGTTTTTCCTTCTCACATATTCTCAAGGTAGATTTTTGCTTTTCAGTGAATTTATCTCTACGCGTCATTTCCACTGTTTCCAATTCTTCTTGGTCGTCCTGTATAACTTGTTTTAACTTTCTACGTTCATTTCTTTCTTCTTTCATAACTTTTTCAGTAATTCCCAATCGCGCTTTTTATCAACATCAATAGACAACACATCTGATAGAATATTCAAATTTCAATATTTAAGATACTCACTGAACTCTGATACAGAACCGCACAGCATTCTGGGAGACGTAGGCAGAGGAAAGACTTTAGCTGCTCAATCTCTCACAGCTATCTAAGCTAGGTTGGTGGAATCAACTAACTCATTGTTTGGTTGCCTAGCAACGACCAGCTGAGTAACTTTTGTTACCTAGCAACGGCCTGCAGAGTATGCCGCTGTTGCTCATAACTGCTTAAAAATAAACAAAAATGTCATATTTAAAACTAAAAACGAACGCCTACATGGTGAGAAGTTTTTCAGCCATATCTCCGGGACTACTAGTCGATTAAACAAAATCTTGAAAATCTCTTCTAAATTCCATAAATTATATAAAATTCAACAAGATTTCAACTCAAGTCAATTTAAAAATACTTTTTTTTTTTTTTTTATTTAGTGGCTTTCTGTGTATTTTGCTAGATATTTTTTTAAATAATTTGACCAATACTTTGTGAAAATTAAATAGGTTGAATTTTTTGGCACAGACTTTTAGGGGAAAAAAGTAAATAAACTAAAATAAATATTTTAATTAAAAAAACAGTATACAGTACGGATTAAATTTCAAGCACAGGATATTATGTTTTATTTTTACTGCGGATTCCACCGTACTTTGCCGTTTTTATTCCACGTTTCAAGTGTTTTTTGTGTATGCGACCCCTGGGTTTCTCCGCCATGTTGTCCTGAGAGTTTCGTTTTCTTCCCGCTGTCTTGTTTATCCAGACTTCTTCCTAACTCAAGGTCATCCCTCCCTGCTCTGCCTCCTCTTCCTCCACGTATTGATGCCACTCGAAGCCAAGGTTCTTGGCTGTTAAAAGGAAAATCGATATCCCTCGGTGCTTGTGCTGTAATGTCCCTCCAAGCAGCACCTGCCAAAATATTTATGCTGTATTCACGGGAGATGCTTAAGGAGGAGCATAAGAGCGGAGAACGGTGCGACCCGGCGCCAGCTCCTGATTTATGCTGCTTGCAGTTCTCATTAAAAGCTGCAAAGCCGCTTTCCAAATTTGACGTATGTTTGAGTCCCAGCTGCAGCTTCACTGTAAATTGTAGCATTTTATTTAATTAAAAAGGATGAGTGAAAATAACTTTACTTTGGTGAAGGTTTGGTGACACTCAAACAAGCTTAATCTGGTGAATTTTGGGGATATAACTCATTTTTTACACTTGGTTTAAATAAGTTGACGCCCTTTTGAGGTCCAAACGTTTTAAAAATTGACTTTAGTGGAGGTTCACCAGCATGGTATCCCACAATGCATTGTGCCACAAGCAGCAGCAATTAATTAAACCACTTTTTTATTTGTCCCAAAATTCAGTTTTAATATGTCGAAGCTTCATCTATGCAAAAAAAGCTTTGAGTGATGAAAAATTACAATTCTACTGGCAAATTGTTTCACGTATAAGATGGAAAAAAATGTCTTATGTGAAATAATGAACCAATGGATTTTCTCATCAATATTAACTTAAAACAAGCTCAGGTATCTTGCTGAAAAGTTGCCTTTAAGTTATTTTTGTCTTATTTCAATTGAACTGAGATGTTTGAACTATAAATTACTTGGTAAAAATTGGTGGTTTTGCAGGAATAAAGGAAGGGTCCCTACACTGTAAAAACACCTAATTTTATTAAGTATTTTTGGTCTAGTTTATATCTTACTTACACTTAAAACAAGACAACATGACTTAAAAGTAACTTTTCATCTAGATATAAGAGTTTAAGTCAATGATTCCTTAATATTGATGAAAAACTACTAAGTCCACTGTCAGATTATTTCACTTATAATATTGGAAGAATGTCTTGTTATAAGTAAAATAATCTGTTAGTGAACAAGTATTTTTCCAGACATATAAAGGAATAAAACAATGTCCTATATTTTGCTGAAAAGCTACTTGTAAGTTAGTTTTGTAAGTGACGTTTCCATTAGAAACGAGACCAAAATACTTGGTAAGATTTTGAGTTTTTACAGTGTGGAACGGAAGGGTTCCCTACACTGCAAAAACACCAAATTTTACCAAGTATTTTTGGTCAAATTATTAGTGAAAAGATTTTACAACAATTGAAATAACTTACAAGTAACTTTTCAGCAAGATATTCAAGCTTGTTTAGAGTCAATAATTCTTGAATAGAGATTTAAAAATTACTAGCAGATTAATTCACATATAATAAGACATTTTTACAGTATTATAAGTGAAATAATCTGCCAATGGAACTATTATTTTCTCACCAATATTAAAGGATTATTTGCTTAAAACAAGCTCCAATACCTTGATGAAAAGTTGCTTTTCAGTCATTTTTGTTGCTGTATTTCCATTGAACTGAGATGTTTGCAGTTGAGAACTCGTTGGCGGATTTGGTGCTTTTGCGCTGCAGAGGCGGAGGATGTTTTCCACAGGTGTTTCTCCTGACAGCCTTCAGCTCAGCCAGATGGACTGCAGAACCAATCCGGCCTCAGACTCCGGTTGTCTTCGCGGCCTGCCGGCAAGCGAGCGTGACAGGCCGGGTGTCTGCTGACGGGTCGACCTCTCGGCTTGATAAACTCCTCCGCACTTCATCCTGCAGGACCAACAGAAAGGGAGGAGCGGGGCGGAGGGCGCGGGTCATTGTGGCGCTGTCAGGCGGCCGTGGGAGGCATCAGAGGCTGGGCGTGGGGGGTGGAGCAGCGCCTCACTGGTTAGCATGTAAATGAACTGCTTAATGGTTCAGAAAGGTCACGCAGGTCCAGCGCTGTGATAATTCGCTGATTATCATTGTTGATGCTCTGGTGGAGGCATGTGTGGGTGGCGGCAGCTGGACGGTTTTTCTAAACATTTGTCTTTTTAAAAAAAAAAAAAAAAGGCCTGATCCCAGTGATTTTAGTCTCAAATCCAGCCAAAGTTTTTGGGGAAAAGATGCTTTCTGGTCAGATTTACTGAGTCTGACATGGTGAAAATCTGGAACAACCAGAGTTGGGTAGTTACTAGTTACATTTACTGAGTTACAGTTACTAAAATAAATTACTTTTAGGAGGGCTTTTACTTACTTGAGTAGTTTTATGATGACATACCTTTACTCTTGCTTTAGTACAATTGATTTTCTACCCACTGAGTGAAAAACAAACATGTTTTAACCAAAATTCCCCAGACACAGACTCTCTGCAGTTTCTGTTAAAGTTTCATAAGTTTTTTTATTGGAAGAAAGTGATTCCATTTTTTTTTTTCTTTTACTTTTGCCCGATTTTGTGAATTATCATTTTCGTCCTTAAAATACAAAAATTCCACCTCACTTTACAATTTGATGATGTCATTTTTAAATATTAAATGATTTTATTTTTTATTTTTAATAGTTTTTTTGAAAGAGAGTGAATCCCACAATGAAAAGCGAAGAGAAAAGCAACAAAAAGAAAGATGGAGATGATGCGTAATGCTGTGCAGCTTGTTTGCGGGGTTGATATCTCTTTTCATTTTATCGATATGCCCCCCTGCGGAGGTAAATGCCATCGTGGCCCGTGCTGCAGATGCCTGCTTGCTGGACGATTGATCGGTTTGGCATTTGATCCCGCGGCTCGCAGTGAAGGATGGGCTGCTGGGAGAGAGCTCCCATGTACGGCCGCCCTCCGCCTCCTTTCTGTCCCTCATTTATCTGCCCGGCCATAAATCCCTCACTGTCTCGTTTCTCACACAAGTGCCTTTTAGGAACCTCGCTGACGTGGGGGTTTAAAGGTTTCATCCGCGCTCCTGCGGTGCTAAAAGCCTCGTAAACAGTGGACAGAGAAGAAAAAAGCTGCAGGTTCCCCCCGCTGTCAGACAATAAAAATGGGGAAACTAATGCAGCTCAAAGGCTTTAATTTGCAAATTCACCTCTACAGCTTTCTTTCTGCCCCAACATGTCCCTTCATCTGAGCCACATATTTTCTAGTTGACAAAACTGTTAAAAATGTATTTTTAAAAAGAAAATGTACTTAAATGTTGTTCTTCTGACAATAACACCCAAAATGTGTTTAGCTCCAAACATCACAAATGTCGCATGACATGTCCAGAACAGGAAAGAGATTGTTTTCCAAATAGCTTTTTAAATATTTGACAGTTTTCCAAAGCATAGAAATTAATATGGTGTCATCAAAAGCCATATAAAGTGTTGATGTCTATACAGGTTGCGACTAAATAAAATTTGGTGTGCAAAATGGTTGTCATACGGTCAGAGGTGGGCAGAGTACCAAAAACTGTAATCAAGTAAAAGTACTTACACATTTTTATTCAAGTTAAAGTAAAAAGGAGCCATCCAAGAAATTACTCAAGTAAGAGTAAAAATTGGATATAAAGTGTACTTAAATTATTGATGAAATGATCAATAATTTAATATTTAAAATTTATATAATGACATTTACTAAAACATAAAATTAAGTGGGAATTTTTGTATTTTAAGGACCAAAATTAAAATATATAAAAAAAAAATAACAGTCAAGACAAAAGAAAATTTTTCCAAACAAGTTTCTTTCAAAAACTTATAAAACTGAAATTTTACTCAAGTGAGTAGCGATACTTAAAATAAAAAAAAAACTCAAGTAAAAGTAAAAAGTACAACCTAGTAAAAATACTCCTAAAAGTATTTTTTTAAAAGTTACTCAAGTAAATGTAACTTGTTACTATCCAACTCTGCATGCGGTGTGAAACTATAATATATTTTAAACTGGCAGTAATTTGGACGTCCCGAAGATGAAAAGCACCAACAATAGCTGTTTTCTATTGTCATCCATTTTTATTTTTAGTCAAAAAAAAACTTTGAATCCAACACCACCGATAGTGCTCAATGTTTTGTGTGACTTTATTTAAATCAAAATTTGATACTTCTTACAGAGTTCACTTATTAATTCTTAAAAATAATCGTTGCTATATGGATAATTATGAGCTAACTACCAGCTAGCTGCTCGTAGTTTGCTAATAAATTAGCTAAACTGATGAAAATGTCATATAGTGTGACGTAAAGTCGTTCGGTGTGACTGTGTTTCCAAAGGATATGAGAGCTGTAACAGCTTATCTCTGAATTAATTTGCTCAGTGAACATACTATGAATCACTTCAGGTCATAGCAGCCAGACGGAGCAGCAGGAGGACGGGCACAAAGTGTTGAAGGGCGGATATTCAGTTCATCGGGAAGGTTTTTAGTGGTCTGCACCGCCACCGTGTGGACGTTTTCACGAATTACATCAGTTATATCTGTTAAAACTGTGACGTTCAAACTTTTCGGTCAATGTCGAGATGAAATTACATCCCGGGTTCAAGAAACTTTTTGTGTTTTTCTTTTTGATTATAATCGCAAAAATTATATATATATATATATTTTTTTATCTGTAACTGCTAAATTGCGAGCCACACTAAGAAAATACATTTTCAGAAATGATGTATTAAATTAAGTATTAAAATGATGAGAATAAAGTCAAAATACTACATCTTTATTCTTGTAATGTTTTGACTTAATTCTCATTTTATTTTGATTTTATTCTCATTATTTCAACTTTATTCTTGTAAAAAAGAAAAAAAATGTTTTATTTGTATTAATAAAAGTAAAAAAATAAGCCGGTAAAAAATTTAATTATGAGAGTAAAGTAATAAATAAAGTCTGTGACTTTATTCCCACATTATTGCAACTTTATTCTCATGTTAGTTGTATATTATTCTCATACATTTTTTTTGCACCTAATCCTCCCACAATATTTTAATGAAATAAGCAAAGCACTCAGATTTCTGTAGACGAGTGATGCATAAATTATTGTAGAGTTAAAATAAAAATAAACAGGCAAACTATTTTCTAAAGTTTTCAGGTTGATTATCTTTTTCTCAATTTTTCTCCTGTTTGTCTTTCCAGCAACAAGAACAGGATTTTCTCACTCTTGCTTTAGCCTGTGTAGTTTATTATATTAAATCTGTATTTTAGCAAAAGTCAGTGGAGGTTTTTGTTCCCTGTTATAACTTAAAAGTAAATTAAATTAAAAGCAAAAACCGAGATGAATACTTTGTCTGGCATACTGGAAAATTTCGTCCCAGCATTATTTTCAACTTGCGAACCAATTCTTAAGATGCGATCGAGGTCCGGCCAAAATATTCTGAGGGCTGCATGCGGCCCCTTACCCACACTTTGAACACCCCTGCTTTAAAATCTGCTCCAACTATTGACAAAACAGGACAGATATTAAGAGAAAAGAGAAAATAATTACGATGTTTAGGAGAAAATGAGGCGGAAGGGGGAGAATCACTGTTAAAAAGTGATCATTTTTCTGGTAGATTCAGAGTGAAGGAATCCAGAGGAAGAAGGAGGTCAGCTGCTGCTCCTGTCTCTGCCACCTCCTATAACCAGATTTATGGAGATGTTTCTTTGGCGCGCTCCTCTTCCACGTCAGCGTTATAATCCTCTATAATCCCCAGGGCGGGTGATGGAGGCCGTCTGGGACGGGGCGGAGCGGCACCTTTCCCTCAGGACGGGAGCGGCTCCACGATCCAGAAAACGGGACGGCCGGAATGCTTCTGCCCGCTCCTGCAGCCATGCATCAACATGAAGGATGGAGCGGGATCTAAAAGAGGACTCCCGTCGTAAATTACCCTCTGACGACCCACGCACGTCAGATTAGAGCAAAGATCTCATCACTTGGACTCAGTTGGGCAAAATGCATGTGAGAGACAGGTGGGAAAAAATCTGTAAGCAGGTTTTTTGTTTCTTTTTTGAGCTTAAAAAATAGATTTTTTTTTTTTAAAAAAGCATCATGACTCAAAGACACTCAGCTTCTGTGTATTTTATAAAGTTTTTCGTAGATTTATTTTAAAACAATCTTGTGTAATTTTTTCTGAACATGGATTTTTCTAGATTTCGCTCCTTAGTGCTGAGAAAACATGTCAGAATTCTGAGATTAAAGTCAAAATTCTGAGAAAAAAGATAAAATTCAGAGAAAAAAAGTCTATATTCTGAGAAAAACAATCCAAATATTGGGGAAAAAAATGAAAAAAGTTTAAGACAAATTTCAGAATTCTGAGAAAAAAAAAGGACACAATTATGAAAAAAATGTCAAAATTCTGAGAAAAAGTCAAAATTCTGAGATCAAAAGTGAAAAGTTTGAGAAAAAAAGTAAAATTTTTAGTGGTACTATTCCTCTTCCGTAAGTGTCGGAAAAGCCTGACATGCCTCCCAGTTAATTTCAGACTGGACTAATAAAAAGTAATTGGAATTAATTTGACCTCCAGTACAAATGTGGAGAACCTTGCTGTCATTTTGGTGTCTGCTTTTAACACGAGACTTGAAGTGTTCCTTAATAAAAAATTTACAAAAGATTTCAAGCTTAGGTCTGGACTTTGACTAGACAATGTAGCTTTGGTTGGATGTTTAGGGTCGTTTTCCTGCTGGAGTGTGAACCCCTCACCCCAACAAACACTGGAATTTGGGGTTGCACACCGCACTTTTCAGATTCCTTTGTCTTTCATTTCACACGTTTCCATTGTTTTCTTTCAGTGTGTCACATAAAAGTCAAATAAATTGAATGTTTGTGTTTATAATATGACAAAACGTTTATAACTACTTTAGCAAGGCATTGAAAAACATGTTAGTCTTGTGCAGTATATTATTATTAAATATTGTTTTAAACACTAAGAATCGTTTTGTGTGAACCTTATTTGTTGCTGCTGTTAAATGTCCCTTTTGTGGGGCTGTTTCTATTCTGTTCTATTCAAATTGTGATACTATAAATTAGACATTCCTGTTAAACAGCTACTAAAATTATATACCCTATGCTGTAGACATACAGTTAAGATGTTTTAAGATGATAAAGCCATGTATCGGAATTAGCAGGACTTTTGAGACCAGAAAACACAATTTATATAAGTCCAAAGTTGAAAAATAATTGTCTGCTGCTTCTTCTTTTTTTTTTTTTTTTTTTTTTTAGCAGGACTTAAAAATTTTCTTTTTGTGGACAAAAAGGCATCCCATCTCAAAACAGGTCATTCTTGAATAGAATACGTCGGTTTTTCATGGGGATTTTTATCTTTAAGGTGTGTTAACACGTTCGACCAGTAGGTGGCGGTAAGGGGCATCCAGCCAAAATGCGACGAAGAAGAAGAGTCATTTGTAAACATGGAGCAGTAATGGCAGGGCAGAGTGAAAACTACATGCTTTAAAAACATTTTTGTTCTTTTTTTTGTTGTTGTTATTGAATTATGACAGAAAGAAGGACAAATCTCGATAAGGGAGTTTATCTTTTTTATGGAACAAAGGCTTTCAGTCGTAAGTTTTTGCTTCGCTGTGTATATTATCCGTGTTTTGTTACCAAACTGTTCAAATAAGGGATTTAATGGTGGGTTTTTTGTTGTTGTTTTCTGTTATTATGTTATTCTAACATTGTTATCTTAGAGTAAAGGAGATCTAACAGAACAATAAGAGATGAGAGAAGCTTTTAAAACTGTAACGGCGCTATAGTTTAAACACGTGGCGTCGAAATGTACTAATTAACTAATTAGTCACTTATAGACGTGTTTGTGTGAAATCAGGGTAAAATTAAAACTTAAAATGGACGAAATTAGACTAGATTTTCAAGCTAATTACATAGGATATCCAGCTAGATGTAAAATTGATCTGAAATCACAAAATAACTTTTGCTTGGATGAGGAAAGACAGTTTGATTGTTTAATAAAAATGTACCAATAGCATCAAATACTAAATTTGAGCCTGACCTTTACTGTGACAGACTTGTAAACACTGACCTGTGTGTGTTTCCCTCAGCTTGCAGGCAGATCTGAGGTCAGCTGAGGATGACGTTTTGTCTCCAGGTCGCTCTGTGGCTTCGGTCCAGAGCTCCAGTTCACCTCACCAGTCGACATGTCCACAAACTTTCCTCGCTTCGAAAAGCAACCTCGCTTCCTCCTAAGAAGATGCAGAGCCTGCTGTACCCCTTCAGCGGCCTGGAGGCGTACCTGGACAGGTGCTCGGATGTGATTCTGTGATACATTCGACACAAACTCTCTGCTGGGTGATGTTGGTTAATCAGCCGAAGTCATTTCTCAGGTCAGTGGACAGGATGCAGTTCCAGCTGTTTCATCCCTCTGTGGAGGACATGATGGAGGCGGAGAAGCTCTTCTGTCCTTCACCGTCTCATCGGATCGATTACTACGTCTCTGCAGAGAGGATGGACCACGCTCCCGCTCTGAAACAGCCAGAGGTTGGCACGCCGCCTCAGCGTTTTTAACTCTATTAACCTTTAACGGGGCAGCATTATGTGTTTTCTAGGCACATGGAGCCATCTTATGGCCTAATCAAGTAACCGTGTTACCTTCAGTTGTTATAAAAAAGACTTAAAAGAAATTTTACTTCCTAATTTAACACCTTGAAATTGGGCGTCTGTCTCTTTAAAAACTTCTGCTTTGTCTAAAACGCTGCCTTCAGGAAGTCATCACATCACTCCTCTTCAACAACGTTTTTACCGGTGAAGTAGCTCGTTTAAAGAGATTAGCAGATGCACGGTTCCACCTTGTGTTTGCTAATTGCTGCTGGCTAGTCTACAGGAGCTGAGTGGGGGATTTGTAGGGATGGCTGCTCTGTGAGGCAAACGCTCTGATTTTGGAGTTTTTCTTACAAATTTTCAACTTTTCAAACTCAGAAATTTCCCTGTTGTTCTAGAAAAGTCTTGAGATTTTTGTGCAAAAATGTGTCTTTTTTTAGATATAAAATGGCTGTAATATGCCGTCGTACAGTTGAGTAAAAACAAATAAATTGTACTTTTGTCACATTTTAACGTTGTGAGCAGTGGTGGTATACCTTTAAACCAGTCACTGATGCTACTTTCAATCTCTCTTATAACTGAGATTAACATAATAATAATTCAGTTCCAGGATTGCTTTTTCTTATTGAATCCTGTCTGTAAATAATTTTTTTTAAGTATAAAATCAATGAAGCTGCAGATTATGTCAGAGAATAAAAACCAGCACAGCTGGATGGCAGAAGGAAAGAAGAGCGAAACGTCCTGCTATCTTCTTGAAATATAGTCCAAGTCTGTAAAAAATCATAAACCATAAAATCTCTCCGGTCTCTGCAGCCTCATGCATTAGTAAGCAGGCGCAGGCAGCTGATGATAAATGTGCAGATTTAGCACCGTTCAGGCCGGACAGCATGCCGGGTCGGTTCCCGCTCCATCCGTCTGCGAGCTGTCGGCAAGATGGATGAGTCGGAGTCACGTCCAGAGACGGTACTCTGATGGGAGTAAAAGCCACAAAAATACATCAGCAGGGCTTTTTGGTAATTGCTGGATTATTGGGACGCAGGTCACAGTTGAAGTGATTTACCTCAGTTTGTGTTTTCAGGTGTGTTTCATCGGCAGGAGCAACGTGGGGAAGTCGTCGCTCATCAAAGCTCTGTTTTCCCTGACTCCGGAGGTGGAAGTCCGAGTCTCCAAAACTCCGGTGAGTACGCCGGAGGAACTTCACCTCGAACCTTTCAGCTTCCCTTTGTTTCTGCTCAGACAGGTTGATTATTTCTGTCTGAAAATAAACTGAATTACAGCAGTGACAGGTTGATCATTTGACTCTGAACTAAGAATGCAAGTTATCACTCTACTAATTAACCAACTAATGATTACTTGCTGAGTGGACCGTTTCTTAAAAACCCAAGTTTTCTCTTGTATCCAGAGGGCCGATCATCTTTTCATAATCTAAAAGGCTACATTTGTCATATTTTATTTCACTGAAAGCTTTTCGAAAAAAAAAGAATAAAAAAACACACTCAGTGGCGATCCTGTCAACGGTGTCATTGTTTCAGATCTTGAATTGCCGCTGTTTTTTAATCCATCAATCGATCAGCTTTATTTGTACAGCACATTTCAGCAACAAGGCAGTTCAAAGTGCTTCACATCACAAAAACACCAAAATAAAACTCTTAAAAACCACCATGCAGAAAAAAATTGCTGCTGTAGCGACAAAATAATAAAATCAAGCGAAGGTTGGATGTGCATAACCTCTTATTTTGAGCTCTCAAGCATTTTGTTCTGCCTCCTTCAGGGCCACACCAAGAAGATGAACTTCTTCAAAGTGGGCAAAGCGTTCACCTTGGTGGACATGCCGGGTTACGGATACAGAGCGCCCAAAGACTTTGTTGACATGGTGGAGCCTTATCTTTACACCAGGAAAAAGTAAGTGCTGCTCTAACATGTGTGTCAAACAAAGCTGAGAGGTTTTATCCTTTGCTGTGACAGACATTGTATTTCATCACTCGGTATTTGTGGTTTTATCCACCAGGTGGTGCTGCTGAGCTTCTCAGCTCATTGCTGTTTAAGTTGTGAGAATTTATTTGGATTTGCTTTTTGTTTCCTGAAAGAAGTGATTTAAGAATTCATCAGCGAAGACCCATATTTTAATTTTATTTCTGGTGGGTGATGTGATTACTTTGCTGGTGTTTGGTTTCTTCCAGTCTAGTAAGGACATTCCTGTTGGTGGACGGCAGCGTCGGTCTGCAGAAAGCCGACCAGATCGCCCTGGAGATGTGTGAGGAGACCAGATGTCCATACGTGGTAAAAATCTCACGTTTTCATCATTTGGAGTTAAATTAAACAAATACCTAACATTTAGCTCCAACATAAGTCAAGTAAAGTATATTCGTAAACCACATTTCAACATAAATCATAAAAACATAATTTAATAACCATCATCAAGAAAATATAAAATACATTGATCGGTATTCCAGTTAATATGAATCAAAGGCCGACTTTGTAGCTGTCTTTATGTGGCTCTGAAGGTTCAGGTCAGAGTTCATCGCTACACCCAGATTTCAGGCCTGATTACTAATTTCTAAACTCAACATTGTTCCTTTTTACATAATAACTTCAGTTTTGTTTCTGTTCAGCTGGAGAAAGTTATGGCACCTCTACATATTTATTGTTTAAACATCGACTTTAATGTGTTCATTGTCTCCCGTTTACATTTTAACGTAGAGATGTGTATCATCTACATAGATATGGTAACTTATTACCATATCTATGTATAACATGAGCTAGTGGGAGTATGGAGATTTTAAATAGGAGGGGCCCCAGGATCGAACCTTGTGGTACCCCGCATGGGATTTCTGCCCGTCCCGATGAGAAGTTAACCTGTTGACACAAAGAAGTCCCTGTTCTTTATATAAGACCCAAACTATTCCAGTACTGGTCAACAGAGTCAAATGCTGCGCCGAGGTCCAACAGAACCAGGACTGCCGTTCTTCCACTCTGACATGGCTGCATTTCAATCTAATACAGAGATCATGAAAGATTTGCATCCATAACTGCTCCATAAAAATCCATAAACCATCTCTGGAAACGTCGGAGTCCGAACTGTCCGTGTTTCATGGGGCTTTAACCCCTTATTCCCTCCTTTTTAGCCCCCACTCATCCTTCTCCCAGATGCTCATCGTGTCCACAGTGAATTAATGCTGAACGTTCCCACTCAGCTATTTAAAAACATCCAGAACCGTCCCGCTGCGACGGAATAACGAAGCACCGGCACTCTGGAGGGAGTCAGCGTTCAATTATTCACGCTGTCGGGTTATTAAGCTCTGCGACAGATCGGGACGGCAGCAGGAAGCAGTTAGACGAAGCGGTGACGGATGATATGGACGCCAACGAGTTTTAACGTCATTCCTGCAGCTTCACTCCACCTGTTTCGAATGGCAGCTTTTCAGAAGCAACTTTCTGATGCATTAGACATGGAACTGACAGTGGTCGTTAAAACCGCAGTTCATGCAACATCACAACTGCAAAAGACTGCTTGCAGATAATGTCAAGAGTTGAACATTCATGCTATTAAAATGTGTATTAATCATAATCAATAGTTAAATGTTTTCTCTATTGCACAGCAGCAGTTGGGGCGACTTCACTGACTTTATCGCTGCATACTCTGCCATCTAGTGGGCAGCCAGTGCAAGTGCGCAAAATATTGTTAACGTCAAATGACCAAAAGCTAATAGAATTATTTAAAATATCAAGGACTAATTTTGTCTTGGAAGGAAATTGTAATTAATTAAAAAGTTAAAATATTTTAGTTTTTAAGCTCTTACAGCAAACTTTCATTATTTTTTTTTTTATTTAAATGTTAATCTGTTATTATTGCCTGGCTAATTTTTAATTTTGAAGAGCGAATGTTGTGTTTTTTGGAAGATTTTGACAGTCTAAAGTGCTGAACGTGTTGCGGTTTAGATGGTGGTGACGAAGATAGATAAATGTGGACAGGGGGCGCTGCTGACGAACCTGCTGAATCTTCAACACGTGATTAAAACTCAGACCAGCAATTGCTTCCCGCAGCCTTTTCTGATCAGGTGATGCTTTTACGTTCTCTCCTCACACACACACACACACACACACACACACACTCACACACACTTTCCAGCTGCTGCAATATTAGTAAAACTACTAAAGATGTTCATTAATTCTGTAAAATTTACATTTGGATTTATAATAAACATGCAGAATGTAATTCGGTCCACGTGCAAACCAGCGATGGGGAATCAGGTCTGGAATAAGTGTTGTCATCAGACAGTTACTGAAGCATCTGACAGTCAATCCAAAGGTCAAAGGGCACAGATAATGCCTCATAAATGGCACAGGACGCATTACCAGTGATGGAGAGGGTTTGATTGAATGACGCAGGCAGTAAGAAGGTGGAACTATCAGGATATAAGGGTTTCCATGCATCCTTAAAAAGTCTTAAATTCATGTTTCTAAAATTATGGACTTAAAATGACTAAGATTAATTTAAAAGAGGGAGTTGGCCTAAATATGTTAATCACAAGTCTTACCAGGATTACTTAATCTAGTTATTGCCGGTTTTCTGGACAAATGTATGCATTTCTGTTGAGATAAAAGTCTTAGATTCTATTCATAATGGTCCTAAATTTCACTCACTTTGGATATTTAATTGTTCTTTTCAAAATATAGATTTTCTGACTGTTATGTGTTCACCATAAACTGTCCTGGTGCTGCACTCGTCCACTTCAGGGTTCCACCTTCTGAGTTCATGAAAACGACTTAATAAGTTAACATTAAGACTGAACTCAATGTAACGTTTCCTGCCTTTCTTTTTTCGCAGCTCTGTTAGTTATTGGGGAATCCACCTACTGAGATGCTTCGTTGCACATGTGACAGGAAGCATCAGGCTGAGGGAGACCTCGGAAAGTTGATAAAACGCCAGAGTTTCGCGGAAGAGGAATCGCCGCCTTGCAGAGGGTTTTTCTGTTTTCTGCTCATACGTCCTAAATTATACGCCTCTGCTGCTGCTCGGTTTTCTTTCTCATAAAACCCTTAAATGTTATGTTTGGTATTTGATGGATTGTTTGTCACATTTTCTTGAATTAAAAACCTTATTAATGTCCCGTCGGATATAATCGGCGGTTTGTGGAGAAGCTCGAGTAAAAGTAAAAAGTAACCGTCCAACGGTAAAAAAGTATTTGGTAAAAAAAGTTTACTCAGGTACTGAGTAACTGATCAAATTATCAGTCATTTAATTTTCAAGAATGACGTCATCAGATCTTATTTTACTTTGTTGCTCTCTGATTGTTTTGTTATGAGGATTGTTTCCTCTTGTATTTCATAACTTTGTGAGTTTCTCCAAATAGAAACATCTGTTTTTCATCCTCCGCCCTGTTGGATCGGAGGTTGAGCACATAATCGCATTTTAGCTGATGTTGGTGAAATGCTGTGGTTAAAGACTAGATGTGCATCACAGCGAACCTTTTTAATGTTTAACCCAGACAGCAAGGTTCTCCATGTAAAGCAGAGGCAGTTTCAGTGTTTCACATCTTAGCAGTCAATGTCAGAAAAACTTATGCTGCTTTTAAATAATGTTCATAAAACCACAGTTAAAATGAAATAGAAAAAACTAAGCACTTTACCTAGAAGTAATGTGTAAAACAAAAACCTATTACCATTCAGGTATTAAGTTATGTGTTTCATAAGCTTTATATGATCACATAAAACTCGGGTAGTGCAGGCAACTCATTACGCAACGGTAGTAAACAAAAGAAGTTAAAACCATTAAGACAAATTGTTATCCATTACACCTTTACAGGCTGAATACAGACTTTCATCTTTCAGTTTTATATCTTTCATCTCTCCTTCCATTTTCTCAACCAGCAGCTTTCTTGGTTGGTCGATTTATTTTGTGAATCAGCTGAAATCTGTCACTATCGTTGCAGATTTCCCGTTGTGCGGGAGATTACTAGCTAATCACAAACTCACAAAGCAGTGCCTGCAACAGCAAGAAAAAGTTGTTCTGCTCTGCAAATCAAAAGGAAATACAAGTTTTAAACAATAATACGGTCACATCGATGGTCCAAAGTTAGCCGCATGGATTCAAGCTGGTTCCTTTATTAAATGTTAAATTTAAACTACTAGCTACCGAACTCGCTAACCTGTTAAACTACAACGTTGTCTTTTTTCCAAACCAATTAATGTTGTAAACTGTTAATATATATGCCACAGTACAAATGAAGCATGCATGTTTATGTGATAAACGTGTTAAACTCTGCATCGACTGTGCCTCAATAGCTAATGATGGCTGAAAGTGACCAGTAGTGGACGTGTTATTGCTTTCTACGCTTTCCTAATGTCTCAAAAGCGCACAAGAATCAATACTCATTAGTGGTGAATTAAAATCTCGCTCCTGTCAAGTTTTGGCATGAATTTGGCACCATACACAGCAATACTTAAATCCACTGGTTCCAAAATTTGGTGCAATAATTTCTTTAAGTGCACATCATGGCCACATTTAGCCAAAACCAAATTCTCTTCCCAGGTGGCCTTCACGCAATCAATCAACAACAAGACAACGAGTTTATATCATAAAAACACAGAAATAGTCACCAATTGAGGAACTAATAACATTTTGTCAAGCGCCATCATCACGATGCATCAAATATGTTGGTCAAATGTTCCATTTGTTATGGTTCAAAAGCAGCTAAGTAACTCAGTGTTTCGTCTGTTTTGCAGCTTTCTAGACGTTTGTTCCAGATTTTTGGTGCATAGAAGCTGAACGCTGCTTCTCCATGTTTGGTTCTGGTTCTGACGCAGAGCAGGACCAGAATCAGAGGACCTGAGAGGACCTGGAAGGTTGATACAGCAGCAGCAGATCTTTATTTTACTGCTAAGCCGTTTATAAACTAACAGAAATATTTTAAAGTCTGTTCTCTGATCTGTGAAGAAACTGTTGCAGCTTCTCTAGATCAGTGGTTCCCAAAGATTTTTGGGCCCCCGTATGGATTACAATAAAATCCCCCCCCGAAAAAAGAAAGAAAAAAAAATCAACTGGGCACACAGCGTTCAACCAGACATAAACCTTTACACATATTTTGTTTTCAAACTCCACTGAAGTTTATTTCACACTTCAGGTTGCAACAAAACAAACTACAAAGCAACTTTACAGTGAAATACTTTTGTGTAACTGTTTTTTTGTTTTTTTTTCATTCATCCATACCGCTTCCCGCCCCCCTGCAATGGCACTGCGCCCCCGTTAGGGGGCGCGCCCCACACTTTGGGAACCACTGCTCTAGATCTTGCTGAGACATTAGTCCTCTAACACTAGAAACGTTCTTCAGGTGACAGAAGGCCGACTTTGTAACTGTCTTTATGTGGCTCTGAAGGTTCAGGTCAGAGTTCAGCCTGATCTGTAGTTTCCAGCTGCAGTAACTGAAGCTGCACGTTGTCTCTAGATTGTTCCTCGGTCCAAACGTAATAACTTTGGTTTTAAACATCTGTTCAGTGATTGGATGGGTTCAGAGTCACCTGGTAGAGCTGAGTATCATCTGCATAGTTGTGCATTCGATGAGTACTGCTTCCAATATCTTTTTCACACTGATCCGTCCCTCCAGAAGTTAATGATTGATTTTTGTGATTTTCTTTTGCGATTAAAATCACAGATTTTCTGGAGATAAATTAAAAGTCTTTGAAAAGAATTTTGCGATATTTGCGCCTATGTTTGAAGGTAAATCAGATTTATTTTTTATGCATGAGGCACCAGTGGAGAGGAAGGAAGGAATACTGCCACCTGCAGGTGGGAGTTAGCATCTGTTAACCCAATGTTTTCGACCATTCTTTGTGGAAAATTAGCAATAAACTCACGATTAAGCAGTAACGCACACTGACACTGTGTGAATTTGCGAAAAACTGGAGGGACTGACTGATTTGATTTGGCAGCAAGCAAAAAAAAAACTGATTGATAAAATAAAATGTAAGCACATTAGGTTTTAACTCTGGAGTCCAGAGGGCCACATAAAAAGCCATGGTTGGCCAGATTTGGCCCCCGAACATTGAATTTGACATTGTTCAACTTTAAAAGCCTAGTAAAACTTTAATAGCACTTTTAATTAAGTTCTTGTAAATTACTAATGGAAATATTTCCAGTAGTAAAGGATGGGAAAGCCTCCTGATTGCCTATCTGAATTTGCTGAAACATAAAGGTGTGTTTGGTGTGTCACTCAGAGGAATGAGGACGGGGAGCGTTCCTCAAAGACATTCTTATCAGATTTTATGTGAGTGATCAGCTTTTATCTTTTCGTCTCCATCGAACTTGTCCTTTATTCAGTTTGCAGTAAACTTTAAGTATCTGCTGCTTTTGTTGTGCAACTAGGCGTGCAAAGGTTTGTGTGTTGGCTTGGGCGTTATCTTTGGAGATCTGCTCTCAGATAACGATCTGATCTCATCTGATACACCCACATTTTTCACAGTTAGAGCTCCACAATAAAACAAATAAAAGGAGATAAAACATTTTGGGAATTTATCCGACTGACTGGATCGTCTGTCATGTAACAGGAGGACTGCAAACAAAGTAAAGAAAAAGACATGGAGACTTTCCGCTGATAGACCTTGACCCCTGTACAGGTCCATCTATATAAAGCCATGAGTCACATTATATAGCAATATGAATATGTTTTATGGTCTGTGTTTGCAATGTGGCTGCATTAAACTTAAAGGAAAAGACATAAATGTTTTTGTACTAATGTGGAAAAACAAATTAGGATAAAATCTCTAGAGTAACTTAAACACTGTAAAATCAAGTGTATGTGATGAATTTCTAAAAAATTACTCTTATCAAGGAGGGATGAAAATCAGCATATGGATTGTCCATTGCCCTAAACCATAAAAGAGTAGAGTGTCAAAGTCCTGCCCCAAGTAGGAAGAGTTTAAGGATGTTTTCACACCTGATAGTCCAGTAAACTCAGTTCAACTGGGATAAAATTTGCAACATTTGTTGCATTTTCAGTTGCTGTAGTTCTCTTTCACACTGCACTGTACCAAGCGACCCAAACTAATCGAAAAGCCTGTTCCCCTTCTCACCTGTGGGGGCGCTGCACCAAGAACCACCGAAGGAAGCAACACAAAAACCTCTGAAGAATACACTGAGCGCAACTTCCTTCTTTACAAAATGTGAATAAAAATGGAGTGGGATCAGATTTTAGCAGTTGCAGGATTTCTGTTTTGTCTTTGGTAAAAGACCATGAGCCATTCCTCCTGCTAGCTCTAAGCTAACATGTTTGTTTTGGTTGTATTTACCCAGAATGCCCTGCATGTAGTTTTGGAGCGGTCTCCAGTCCGCTTGGCGTCCACATATGCATTCAAACCACTCAATAGATCACTTCAGCCGAACCGAGACTTAACCTCATCAGAGTTCAAATGTGCATTCACATCTACCCAAACGAACCGGACTTTCTAGGCAAACGGACTGGAGTTGGAGTAAAGCGGAGTAAACAAAGCTGGTTTGAATGCATCCTAAGTATCTCAGGGTCTTGTTCACAAATGAGGAAAAAATGGAGAAGAACAATTGATGGATTAGTGCGTGTTGGTCAGAGCCGAAAGACGAAGCTCTCGATTTATCAGTGACCAACGTTCCAACCCTCATCTATAATCACCAACTCTGGGTAGTGATTATATCTGATTTTACCTTTTTGCTTAACGTTTTGCTGTGACGTATGTCATGCGCCAACTTGATTGTAAAGGAAGCTACGCTATGAAGCTTACGGGAAATTTTGTGCACTGTAAGCAACCCCATAGGAGCAGGGCCATGACATCTTTCAAATTAAAATGGTAAAGGTCAACCGAGTAAAGTTACCTTTGTTTATTGTACTGTTGAGGTTATATGCTTTTATTTTGGCAGCTTTCTTGTGAATGTAGCAATTCTGAAAAGTTAACAGCAAAAAAACTGAAAAAAAGGGTCAAAAGCAACTCAATTTTAGCTCCAGTCATTCATGGGAGAAGGTTACATGAAGTGGGACTGAAGTATATTTGAGTGAATGTTTATGGAAAAACCTGCGATTGCTAGTATTCATGAAAAGAGCCGTACGAATGCAACGGGCTCTGCTGAACAACGGATGGTGAAAACGATTGTAACTATTTGTTCCTGTCTAGCTCGTTTGTTGGTTGATGATACGGATGGCTTTAATAAAGAAAGATTAAACAACATTTCTCAAAACTGACTGGAAGCTACAAAAATGTCTTAAACATTCAAACTTTTTGGAAGCATTTTGAGTAATTTGATCAACGGGCCAGGAGGGAGGAGGTTTGGGTCGGTTTCTAAGCTAGCTGTCTCCAACTTTTCTAAATACCGCCGTCTGTGAGCCCCAACCGGGTGTGTTAGCAAGTTCAGTCGCACTGTTCAATACTCCCGTCCCTCACTTCCGACGTCCGCCATGGCGCCTGGAATAAGTGACGCAGTTACAAAGAGTCAATATCCGACAAAATATCATATTCACTGTAAAGATTTGAGTTGCAAAAACGATGCCAAAATTACTAAAAGGCTAACTGGATTCCAGTTGAGAAGGAACTTCTTTCTTCTGTGGTCCGACTAGATGTTGAGCAACAGTTTGTTAAACCAACAGACTGACCACAGAAAGCTTTGTAATTGTCCTCTAATTGTAGTTTTTACTGCAAATGATGTGGATGTGAAATTGGAGAAGCCGTCGCCATATTCTCGTTAAAGTCGCGTGCCAGTAAAACTTTCCCCCCTCCTCCTCCAGCAATAACTCTCTGGATTTTATGTTCCTGTCACAAACTTAATGGCTTGTCCATTTAAAACACTGGGTAACCACGGCAACGCCAGCCCGTGTCACTGACTTTTTAACAGGTGAGAGCAAAGTGCGAGTTGAAGAAGCACATTCTGAGCGTGTAATGGCGGCCGGTTGAACGATGCACACGGCAGTCAGTGTGCAGACGTTTCCCCTCCAGAGACAGGAGCCGTCATCAGCTGACCAGGAAGATAAATTACATAAACGCTTTTTTTAATGACGTCATAAGAGATGAGTAAAATGTAGCGTTAAAAGACAAAACAACAAAAATGTTTGTGCTCGTATGTATTTAAGACGCGCATTTAGAGAATTATGCAAATTTCTTCTACATTACACGGTGGACTTTTTTTTTTTTTTTAAACAAGCTAAATTTCCAGTTTTAACTTACATCTTTATCTTGATATTTATCTGTATGTTGTTCATTTAAATTGATGGTTTTCGCATGAGTAAAATTTTCTGGATAATCTACTTAAGGAAAAACATGTTTTAACCAAAAACACAAAGTGAGACTTCTTGTTTGTTTCCAAGCTTTGTTGTTTTAATCCCATTTTCTACCTGCCGAGTCTGTTGAACCATTTGGAGAAATTAAATGCACGATAAAACTTTATACCCCATTCTAACACACAATGCATAAGCACTTTCTACTGAGAGTGAGTGTGTAATTGAAAATGTTGTTTAGAAAAGTATTTTGTAATTATTTGTATTAATTTAGTCCCTAAAATGCTGGAATTTGAACATAACATAGTATTTTTGTTTGTTTACATCGCGTCTTACTTGAGTGCAATTTATGGCTACAGAACTTAATAATTTCTCTGTTTTGTCATTTTCACCCAAATTACAGCAAAATGAAACCAAAAACAGTTTTGACAAACATTAATCATCCTTATTTAATAAAAATCCTCTTCCATTTTTTTTATTCATGCAGACATATTCATTAAATTGGGACATGCGTTTCCAGATTAAAATAACCTTTAGGCATTTTACTTCGGACCAAATTTCTACTCGTATTTTTTATTGATTGTAAAATTTCTGACTGTAATGTTACGTTTTCTGTCACTGTAAGCAGAAAATCTCTATAATTAATATAAATAAAGACTTGTAAATATAATATTGTGTGCATATAACACGTTTAATTTCTGGAATGGGTTTGTTAACAGATGGTGTTCTGTATCTGCAGCTACATGTTGTTTTAAATGACTTTAAAGAACTTTTCAGTTATTGCTTGACTGGTTGTCCTTTAACTACACAGTTAGGCATCTCTCTTTCCGACCGGAGCAGCTGGTCTCTCCGCTCGTGAAGGTAAGGACATTCTGTAGATTTGTTAAGATGATGGTCTCCTTTAATTATCTGACTAAAACTTTGGTGCACTTGAATTTGAAGAAGCGTTTTAATGTTTTTATATAAGTCGTCTTGAATGTTTTTATTGTTTCCACACCTGGCATGTGCAGCTTATTGGACATCTATAAAACTCCTTCTTGGATGTTTTCTCCTTTTATTGTTTTACAACCTTGTCAAACTGGAAAATATTATGGGAGGATGGAAAACAAACATTTATATCGTTGCAAACATAAATGAGACGTTTGTTTTTTGTCCAAAACGGATTCTTTAAGTAAAACTTTTTAGCTCAGCCAGATTGGCTGCAAAAGCGTCGCTGATCTTTGCAATTAATTTGATATTTATGTTTCTTTTTCTGTTGCCAGACACTAATTTAACACATTCTCATTAAAATTAATTTTTTTTTTTGTCTGTTTTATGATTTCTCTGCGAGATTTCAGCCACACATGGTAGAAATGCCATCCTGTTTTGAATCTGAATCGATTATTTTATTTTTATTTATTTACATGCGTTTGAGATTTATACATTTTCTAGCTCTGATAAATGATTTCTGCCCTTTAATTTGGCTTTTAAGAAAACAAACTTTTCTCAAAACAAAGACTACTTTTATTGCTTTACAGGTAAAAAAAGAAATAAATCCTGAATGTTCATTACTTTCAAAAAAGTGTTTTAAAAACTACTTTTGTGAGGCATTTGGTACTTATTTGAATATAAAATAGTATAAAAACTAAAAATGGAGCTGAAAAATGCGACAGATTCCTTTGGGGCTCACGTGTTATTTACATGTTGAACATTTTCTTTTGAATTAGTTTTAAAATAGGAGCAAATTAAAGTCTTTTGTTTGCACAGAAACTTTTACTCCTATTTTAAAAGTAGACACAATTCTAATGTTTAGAGATACAAACTGCACACACTGAGATAAAAGCGGGCACAAAATAATTTTAAATCCAAACATTTTTGAAAATTTAACATAAGCAAATCTAGTGTGTGTGAAATCTCCAGTGTAGGCTGAAAATTTTGAGGTAAAATCTAAAAAGCAGCTCAGAACTTTAACTCTGATTATGTAAAATGTAATAAAATTCCAGTTCAGACCAAATTTCCTTTCATGATGTGTTTAAACCTTGAAAGCTTTGTTTGCAGGACTGGGCGGTTATGCCAAAATATTTTCATCTGTGGGGATTTTTTATGCTCTTTTAGGAATGTTGTAAACACTGTGGTTATATCACAACAGCGAGTTATTAGAGATAAAGTCACCTGCTTTGATTATTTGACTGTCAAACACTAAGGGAGGAGAAGGGAACTTAGAAAAAGAAATCTGCTGAATAATGATTTTCCTATTGTAGGATGTATCCAAAAAAAAGTTTTTATTATTCCAAACAAACCAAATCTAAAAATACCTCAAGCTGAGTCCATATTTTGATGGACTTTAAACTTTTTTCTCACCAAATCTTGTAAAAACAAACGTAAATCATTTCTACATATGAAAATATCTTGAATGTCCAACACACCCACTGTAAAAGATATAATATTAAAATAAAAACATAACAGTAAGCTGGTAACTTTCTATTAAATGTACAAAGACATGCTATTCCTTACAAAGGCATATTACAGCAATTGTAGATTAAAAAAAATTAAAAAGAGGAGTAAATTTCTGCCAAAAAGACATTTTTGAAATAATCTCAGAAATTTTCTAGGAAGAAAAACTTGGAATTTTTCCAAAAGTAAAAAAATAATTTCTACTTTTTGAAATTGAGTTTCAAAAGTCAAAAAATTTCAAAACTGAACTCAGAAATTTCCACTTATTTCCAGAAAATTACTGAGATTAATCCCAAAATTCTTTGGAAAAAATTTTGTTTTCTTTTTCTCGCAAGCTTTTAATCCTGCCTTAGTTTGGACAATCAAATACATTGATTGCTAATAATCTGAACATTTCTGACATTTTGGTAAATTTTAAATTTTTCAAATTGAGAAATTTCCAAGTTTTTTTAAAAGAATTCTGAGATTAATTTAAACATTTCTGATTTGTTTTTCTAGCATATTTTCTACTTTTCTACTTGAGAAATTTCCAAGTTTATTTCTTCCAAATCTTGGGAACTCTCTCAATCTTTGATTTATTTTTTTGTTCGACTTTTCAAACAGAAATTTCCACATATTTTCAAAAATGTTCTGAGATAAATCCCAAATTCCTGAATATTTCAAATTGAAGTATTTCCAATTTTTTTCTTGAATATTTCTGAGAATAATCTCAAAATTTGAGGGTTTTTTTTTTTCTTTCAAATTTTCAACGTTTCAAGTTCAGAAATTTCCAAGTTTTTCTAAAAGCAAAAACCTCAGATTAATCTCAACATTTCACCGGTGTTTTTTGTTAAATATTTCTGAGAATAATCTCAAAATTTTATTTTTTTTTCTGTCAAATTTTCTACTTTTCAAACTCAGAAATCTCCTTCTTGTTTGTAGAAAATCTCTGTGATTAATCTAAAAGTTTTTTGGCAGAAATGTAGTCCTCTTTTTAATCTACAGTGGCCCTAATTCACCATCGTAATCCCTTGTGGTGAAAATGTGCAAAGCATCTTTGCTGGCAGCTCAGGATGATGATGCTACAGCAAAGCTGCCCAATAAAGTTTTAATTACCCCGAGGCAATAAAAGGTTGCAGGCAGAGCAATCACATTCCATGTTTCAGTTGGATTTCCTTTTATATGCACCATCCTCTGAACACTGACCCCATAAAACTTTAGGTATTGGTTAATTTTTTATTTTTTTCTTCCTTGATTATCCCTCCCAGCTTTATTCCTCTGAGTTGTGGGCATAAAGAGCAGAGAAGAGGAGTCTTCCCCTCACTTTCACCGTCTTCCTCTGGGATCTAACCGCCGCGTTGTCCACCATGGAGAACATAAGCTGCGATGCTCTGGCCACGGTCTGCTCCGGGCCGGACTGCCTCGTCCCTCCCAGCAGCTTCAACGCCATCCTGGGCGTGGCGCTGAGCACGGTGCTCACGGTGATGCTGGCGCTGGTCATGTTCTCCATGGGCTGCACGGTGGACGCCTCCAAGCTGTGGAGCCACGTCAAGCGGCCCTGGGGCATCTTCATCGGCTTCCTCTGCCAGTTCGGCATCATGCCCTTCACGGCTTTTGCGCTGTCTTTGGCTTTCGGGGTGCTGCCGGTGCAGGCCATCGTCATCATCATCATGGGCTGCTGTCCGGGAGGATCCAGCTCCAACATCATCTGCTACTGGCTGGACGGAGACATGGACCTGAGGTGAGACGGGGCCGGACACGTCCCAGATTACTCTGATTTTAAGTTACTTGTAGAGTTATTTGGCCGTGGCCAGAGTTGGTCACATTTACTTTTTGAAAAATGCTCTTTTACTTGAGTCATTTTATTATGAAGTATTTCTTCTCTTACTTGAGTAAAATTTCTGGATTTTCTACCCACTGAATGAAAAACAAACACGTTTTAACCAAAGAGCCACCAGACGCAGACACACACCTGCAGTTTCTGTTAAAAGTTTCATCAGTTTTTTTACTGAAAGAAACTGATTTGGAAAAAATTTAGTTCGCCTGAGTTTGTAATTTGTTTGTACTTATATGAATTATTGTCATTTTTTTCCATAAAATGCCAAACTTTCCACTTAACTTTATATTTTGGTCCATCTGATGGCGTCCTTTTTAAATATTAAATGATTGAGCGTTTGACCAGTTACTCAGTACTTAAGTAGACTTTTTACCAAATGCTTTTTCACTCGAGTAATTTCTTGGACAGCCACTTTTTACTTTAGCAACAGGAGAGTTCAAAGCGCTTTACATCATAAAAACCCAAAGTCAACAATTGACAAAAATTACATTATGTCAATTCTGCTATTATTACACGTCAAATATGTTGGTCAATGTTTCATTTGTTATGGTTTAAAAGCAACTCCAAACAGATGGTGTTGGCCATCTGGGTCTTAGCGCTGTCAATCATCCTCATGTACTCCTAAATGTGCTAAAGGTAGAAAAGCAACTTACAGTTACAGGAGAACTGTTTATCAGCCGTTAACATTGGCTATGCTAACTAGCCTTAGCATTGAGAACAGGGAATGGATGAGGGTGATCAACAGGCTCTGATTGGTTGTTTCTAGTTGGCTCAATTTTTTTTTTTTATGTCTCATACTTTACTGTCATGGTGACAGTTTCAACAAATGCATAAAAAAAAAAGAAAACAACTTCTAGAAGATACTACAGCTTTAAGTACACACATAATCTGCCAGTTAGAAACTATTCTTACTGGCAGATTATTTCACTTACAACAGGGGCAAAATGTCTTGTAACTTGCTGAAATGTTATTAGTATAAGTCTTAGGTCAAGTATAAGAAGATATTTGCACTATAAGCTAGACAAAAATACTTTGTAAGATTTTGCATTTTTATTGAAATGCAGTTTTTATAGGTACACTGAAAAAAAACAAACAGGTGATCCAAATAAAAAAAGTTTTTAAAAGTAATCAGATTAAGTTTATCCAAGTAAATATGTTAAGTTGTCATGTTAAACATACAAATAAAGTACGTTTGACAAATATATTTCGATTACATGTAACAAATTAACTACATTTTTTTAAAGTTGGAACTTTATTCTATTTTTTCAGTGTATATTTTCAGTATATAGGTAAATCCTGACACTACATCTGGTTCGAAACGTGGAGAAGGGTTGAGGTTGGAACCAGTGGTCAGAAAGTGGTTATTCACTACATGGGACACATGGGGGCGCCATGGTGGAGTGGGCGCCAAAGCCATGCTGGAATCATTATTTCTGGTCTGCGTTTTCTGCCTTCTGTGAACTTCAGAAAGTACTTGAATGTGTTCCTGGTTGGAAACTTGCTTCTGCTTTTTTAACTTCAACCCTTCACTGTGAACTTGAGGCAATTTATAATCAATTAGACAAAAATCATCAGTTTGATGTTTACTCCTTAGTTCTTCAGTGCCAACATGAGTGAAGCCCAGAACTTTTTCGCCTCCTTTTATCAAATCCTCTCATTGTGTCCGGTGCTGTAAATCTAAACGTGATATCCGCTTTCCGCCTCCACAGTATCAGCATGACGACCTGCTCCTCCATCTTGGCTTTGGGCATGATGCCGCTCTGCCTGTTCGTTTACACCAGCGTCTGGACTTCCAGCGACACCATAAAGATCCCGTTCGACAGCATCGGTACGCTCGCGGATCTTACTCACATTTTGAATGCGTTATTGTTTGTTTCCGACATTTTATCTGTGTTTGCTCAGGAATCACACTCGCAGCCCTTCTCATACCCATTTCAGTGGGGATTTGTGTGAAAAGCAGGTGGCCTCAAATAGCGAAAAAGATCCTGAAGGTGGGAACGTTTTAGATTTCATCTCTGATGATCTATCTGGAAATTCCTGGACAGACTTGGTGAGTTTTTCTGGTGGCGGTTTTCAACAGGTGGGTTCCATCGCCGGTTTTGCTCTCATCATCATCATTGCCGTGGTTGGAGGCGTCCTCTACCAATCCTCCTGGAACATTGATCCCTCCTTGTGGATAATTGGAACCGTCTACCCCTTCATTGGGTTTTTCCTTGGTTTCCTGTTGGCCCGGTTCGTGGGTCAGCCCTGGTACAGGTGAGCGAGAAAGGGAACTACTCCTGTTCAACCCAGGAAAGACAGGTTTTGATGTTTTTGAGGTTGCTCATTGTTTATTCTTTTTCTCAGATGTCGAACAATTGCGCTTGAAACTGGTTTCCAGAACTCCCAGTTGTGCAGCACCATCGTCCAGTTGTCTTTCAGCCCTGCAGAGCTGGAGGTCATGTTTGCCTTCCCTCTCATCTACAGCATCTTCCAGCTGGCTGCGGCCGTCTGTGCTGTGGGCGGTAAGAGTCTCACAGAGAAACTGGCATGAAATCGGGCTGAAGAGTCACAAATTTGATAGAAAAAAATATGAAATTTTGACATGAATCTCAGAAATTTTCTAGAAAAAAAATAGATGAACATTTTTGAATTTCAAAAGTTTAACATTTCTCAGTTTTTTCTGTCATATATTTTTTTACTTTCCACACTGGAAATTTCCAAAAGGCAAAGATTTTTGACTTTTGAAATTCAGCAGTTTCCATGTTTATTCCTAGAAAACTTTTATTTCTATAAATTTTTTTTTACTTTTCACACACTTAGAATTTCCAAGGTAAAAATTTACCTTGTAAAAAAACATGGACATTCAGATATGTCCATGTTTTGTTTTTTTTCCCCAGAGGTCAAAAAATTTTGACAACAAAATTTCTGAGCTCTAAAAGTCAAACATTTGCTAGAAAAAGCTCAGAAATTTTTAATCTCAGAAATTCTGAAATGTTCATGAATTCTTTCTAGAAAATTTGAGATTAATGTAACAAATTCTTAATGTTTTCTTTCTAAAATTTTCTCAGAGATTTAAGTAAATCTCAGAAATTTTATAGAAAAAACAACTTGGAAACATTCAAATTAATCGTGATTAATCGCTTTTTGAAATATACTAACTTAGTATATTGCATGTTTTAGTCTGACAGACTAGAACATGCAATATTTTACTTTGTATCTAAAATACAAACTAATTAAACTAATACAATGCAAAAACTATGGATTTTGCAATTAAGAGGAAAAAACCCTTCATCTGTAAATATTTTCAACCCAGAACTCTTCAAGTGGCAGTTTCAGCTCAAATACTGTAAAAACACAAAAACCGTTACAATTTTTTTGATCAAATAATTTATGAGTTGATAATCAGATCAGCTCTACGCTGATGGTAAATCGAAGAGAGGGTTTATTTATCTGCAGATGCATCCTTTGCTACAAATACTGCTATGTTTTAGCATTTTAGGGAATACATTTTTTCTTGTTTGTTTTTTTTTCTTACCTAAAAAAGAAATTCAATTATTTGTATATTTTTGCATTTTTTATGTATTTCAATTAATGTATAAAATAATTTTAAACAGTTAAAATAAAAAATATGCACATCATGCTATTTTCTTTATCGGATTACTTGATTAATCGTCAGAATAATTGATTAATCGTCAGAATAATAGAGTAATCGTTTACTAAAGTAGTTGCCAGCTTCAGTCCTATTGCTGGAAGGAAATGTTTTTACCCTGCTGATTAGCTTCTCACTGTGCGTGCTTCCCCCCGCAGCCTACCAAGTGTACAAGAGGTTTTGTGGAAAAGGTGGCGGCGCAGACGATGAGGCCAGACGAGTAGAACACGAGTCTAAAAACACGAGCTACGATCTGGACAACAAAGCCTTCGACTCCAACGAACTGCCCGGCACCTACTCCATAAAGCAGTGAGACTCCAACATACTGCAGAGAACTTCAGACCTCCTGAAGACGCTACTATCACTGAACTGTGAACACACACCGCCCCCTAGAGGTTCAAATGTGTAATGCAAAGGAAAAATGCAACAGTTGGACGGTGCGTGGCGCCCCTGACTGACCCATAATATACTGCTTTATTTTAATTTATTCATGTAGATATTTAAAAACAGCGCCAGCTACACTGCAAAACCTAAATTTTACCAAGTATTTTCTAGTGCAAATACCTTAGTACACCTGAAATAAGACAAAACTAACCTGCAAGTAACTTTTAAGCAAGATATAGGAGCATGTTTTGGAAATAAATAAAAAATAATTCCTTAGCATTAATCAAAAAGTACTAGTTCCACTTAATTTTAATCAATATTAAGGAATTATTTACTTAAGACAAACATATATCTTGCCAAAAAGTTACTTGTAAGTTAGTTTTGTGTACTGAGGTATTTGAACTAGAAACTACACAAAAATACTTGGTGAAATTTTGTGTTTTTTGCTTTGAAATTTTTTATTTTGTAGTTCAGTAGCTAAATATTCAGAGAAGATTTATCCTGACATATTGGAACTTAATAGGACTATGAGATGACGCAATAGAGTCACTAAGGGGAACAGCTGACAAAGTTAAAGTTTATCATAAGCTCGATTTCAGGTTCTTTATTTAGTCAGAATTAATATTTTTGAACTTCTGAAATCCTCATGTAAGTTTTTTTTAAAGTAAATTATCCAAACTGCAGTTATTATTTGTCTCTAATCTGTCCTGATGCTCTGATCCAACTCTGTGTTTCTGTTTAGATTTTCTACTTCTTTAATAAATTAAGTTAAATATTAATAAAACCATGCATGTGCAATATTGATTATTTTCCAGCTACACTTTACTGCAACAAATATGCATTATTAAACACAAACTGGTGTATAGAAATAAAATGCTTGTACAAAATGTAGTTTATCAACTGTTCACTCAGAGAAGTTGTGAATTTGTTGTCATAAATATTTATTTTTGTTGTAATGCTCCTGTTCTGATATGAATGTAAGTACTTTTTGAGATCTTGGTAAACTTCTTTATCTAAACATTGATAAACTGTGATAAGATATTTTCCTTTACAGGCAGAATTATTTCAAAATCTGTGACGGAAAGTTGATGTTTAGACATCAAATGCAACGAATATTTACTTTTTATTTTTAAGAGCATGTAGATTTGTACATTAACTCAACAACAATATAAAAAATTTGTTTACCGCACCCTTCAGAATTGAAAAAAGATATATAACAAGACTTTTGAATAAATAAATCTATTATTACAGGAGGATAACCTCAGGTCCGTATCTATAGTAAGAGCAATAATAAGAATCCAAATTTATCTTCCACCACAGTGGAATCCGTCGTTTAATAAGTAGAGGCAGGCAGATCAATCTGAAACCAATCAGCTCCTTCAGACTAACCAGCATCAATTAGCAAACACCTGGTTGAACTGCACATCTGCTTCATCAGTAATGTGTGAATGTTTAAACTCAGAATTAATTTACATCTAGAGAAGTTTAGATTTGTGAAAAAATACTTTTCTGTGGGCTTCAAGCATCCAAATTTGGCTCATTTCCTTTCAATAAAATTGTTTTTTTTTTTTTTAAAGATTTTTTGAGACTCTAGTGGCCTTTATTTGAAAGTAGCTTGACAGGAAATTAGGGATTGAGAGAGGGAGAAGACATGCGGCAAATGTCGCCAGGCCGGGAATTGAACCTGCG
>CAEGAE010060557.1:0-61044 GCA_903067095.1 Girardinus metallicus
TTTGTGGATGTTTTTTTTTTTTTTTTTTTTTTTTTTTTTAAAAAAAAAAAAAAAAAATTATAAAAAAAAAAAATTATTAAATTTTTATTTTTTAAAAAAAAAAAAAAAAAAAAAAAAAAAAAAAAAAAAAAAAAAAAAAGGGAGAAAAAAAATCCAGTTTGCCAAGTCACAGCAGCGCCATGTGCTTGGCTGTGTGCATAGAGCTTGCACACACTGATTGGTGAGACAAAGAAAAAGCACTATAAAACACTTTCTGCTGAATCTGTGGAAAATTGTGGAGAGAGGCAACACGCTCTTCACATCTACCTGTCCAATCAGCAGTGAGAATGAGTATGGGGATGGCATCCAGCTGCTATGGGAAAATAAGTCTCAAACCTAACTCTTTTGTGGCAACATGGAGGCTGCAAAGCTACTTTCTTCGATGTTGCATGCATTCACAAGAACAGTGACAAAAACATTCATTGACAGGTTTTTCACATTTTGTCAGAATATAAATAGAAACCTGAATCCGCTTCATTGGAATTTTAACACAACGTACTGCACATTTGTGAAGTTGAAGGACGATGATGCATGCATCTACAGTATTTCCAAATAAAAATGTAAACAGTGTTGGGCCTTTCTTTAAAACCTCTTTGTAGTGACGAGAAAATAAAATCTGGAAGTTGGTAGCTATTTTTTAAGTTTACATAAACATCTTTTTTAAAATTATTTTTATTTTTTATGTTTTATTTATTGAGTTTTAATTTTTTAAACTCTTTTCATTTTTTGTTTTAAAAAAAGAAAAATACATTTAATAAATAACTAACTAAATAAATAAATAGATAATAATAAAAACAGAAGTGACCAACTTAAAAAAACTGGCCTTTCTGAAGTGTGTTAAGAAGGAATCCATTTGCAGGATGTCACAAGCCATTTAGGAGACACAGCAAACAATGAACTATGGGCTCTGTTCCAACGACACAAAAATTGTACTTTTTTGAGGACAAGAAAATAATGACATGCACAGTTAAAAATAGCCCCATTCTGTAGACCACCTTGAACGCATCTTGCCCACAGTAAAAAAAGAGTGGTAGAATTATGCGGTGGCCATGTTTTTTTTTTCAGCAGCGATTGGAACTTCGCTGCTGAGTTTATTGAAGGGTCGATGGAGCCAAATACAGGGTAATCCTACAGGAAAATGTGCTTGTAAATGCAAAACATTAAGATAGGGGTAATGTTTTACCTTCTGCTAAAACAATAATACGAAATATAAAGGCAGAACTACTGTAGAGTAAGGCTGGGTCAAAACATATGTGTGAGCAACAATGACCCAAAGTCCAGACCTAAATTTAGTTTAAAATCTATAGTGACTTGGAAAAGTTGTTGCTCATAGATGTTCTTCACTTAGTCTGACTATGCTTGAGCTATTTTGGAAAGTATAGGTAAAAATGTCTGTCTCTAGATCTACAAAATTCTTAGAAACACACACCAAAAGACTCAGCTGTATTTGTAGCAAAATGTAGTTTATTCAGATGTCCATGTAACACTTTTGTGATTATATTTGTAAAAATGTTGAAAACTAGACTTCCTGCTTGTTTGAAGTTTGCTGTTATAACATGACAAAAAAAGCCCAGTGGTATGAATACTTTAGCAAAGCACTCTGTTTTGCAAGATAAAATCAATTTCTAAAAATCTTAAAAAAAAATACATTTAGTACTATTCATTCACGATATGTTGTATATGAACAAATTAAGACTTTTTCACACTTTTTGCAGGAAAAGACCAAATTTCATTTATTTGCAACAAAAACTACGTCTACAATTTAAAAAAAAACAACATTACTGATTTTTAAAAGTAATAGAAAAAGATGTAAAATGTGCTGGTCTAAATCTAATTCTTTCAAATAAACTACGTTTCTCTGACAGGTTTTTGCGAAATGCAGTTTCTCAGCTAATTTTCCATCTGCTTAGCACATGCCAACTATATCTTACAGTGGCTTGAGTACATAGCCTGCATTTTTTTCTAAGGGTGGTCTCAGCGGTGTCTAAAACCATAATTTTTTATTAAGCCTCACATTCTTTGCGCTGCTTGATCCTTTTTCTCTTTTAATGTAATGTGTCTTTTTTTATTCACTCACAGACCTGCTATAGTTGCCGCTTTTAATGGTTTTATCGTGTAAAAAATACACACCAAGGTACAAATGAACTTTCCCAGCCCCGACTGCTGAGACACAGCCCGTGCTGTCTTTCTTGGTGCGGTGCTATCTATCTTAAACCCTCCACAAGCTCACCTGATCAATATGGTGAGCCAGTGGTCATCATCACTCATTGGGAACTGACACGCACAAGTGCATGTGTATGTACCCACACACGTGGCCTTTTAAACCCCTGTATCTCCAAGAGTAAGCAATGAGACATAACCCATAGAGCACATAATCCATCTGGCTTTGATTAATGGATTTAACATCCATTTTCAGGCCCATACAATGGCCCTGTATGAATTTTATCAGCATACTGTGACAAATAGTAGTTCTGTTCTCCGCTAAGAGGCCTCATTGTTCCGCTGACCAAGAGTCATGCAGATGTCACCGCCTCGACCAGGCCGCCTAGAGCGACTTGTTTAGCAAATATAAATGTAAGTGTGCTTGTGTATTACATCATTGTTTCCATAATATAGATGCCTATTTTGTCAGCAGATAATCCGTATAAATGTATGACTTGATACAGTTTGACAGTGAATATCTATGCCCCGAATCAGACATTCGCAGTGGTTTGCAGACTTTTTGTAACAAGTAACAATGTGATGTCAGGACATTTTAAAAATGTGCTGCAATAGATGTTTAAGAGCTTCTTTTTCCTCAATTGTTTTCTGTCGTCAGAAAAGAAAAAAAAAAGGTAAGAAAAATATATGCATATTTGTTTGCACTACATGTTTAAATTAAAAAAAAATCGCAGTACCAAGTTGGACAAAATAAATTGTAGGACTTCCTGAAGTCTGAATTTCAAGAAAGGAGTCCTCACCTCCAAATCCAATATCGCAGCTTTGTACCTCACTTTTTTTTTTTACCCATCTAAGAACCTACACGATCTTTATTTATGAAGAGTTTAATACTCCATTAGTCCATTATTTATAATTTTGCGTTACCCAATACCAATAAGCGGAAGACATTAAATTCCAGTTATTTTTTAAGTACAAAGTTGTTAAAATTGCTATTGGTAAGTACCCTAGTCAAGACTGTTAGTTTTTCAGAATATTGCTAAAAATCGTAGCTTGTGCATTAAGATTATGTTCTTATAGCAAGGTTTGATAGTCAAAGCTTCTTCACTGTTACCATCTCCAGATTATATTAACTGTTATACCAGTAAGCTGTGAAGGCAATGAACAGGATGGCATGTCTGACTCCAGGATTCACATGTTCCGACGCTTAATAATGCAGCTTTTTCCTCTAAGGCCGTGTCACCGAAGCCACCCTCTCATCTCGCCTCTCACTGACACATGGGCATGTTCTCAGAGCATGAGCTTGCATCACGTTGAGAGGCCCGCTGATGAGGTTTTGACAACGGCAAACGACCTAGCCTAAGTGGCATGCATTTCGTCCTGAGTGTGTCTCTTGACAGTCCTCCTAATCGCTCAGAAAATATGCATGCTGCTCCATTTATGGGCAGTAAAAACAGTCATCCAACCTCGTGCTAACAGACTGTGAAGAGCACCATAAAAACAGTCTCCGTCATATTCACTTTAAGCATATAGCGCAGAGGGGAAACTCGACTGGCTGTCATAACATGCAGGACGATAGTCACTTAACTTGGTACCTCTCTGTCTGTCGCATGCAACCAGTCATGGAGTAAAACAGCGGGTGTGCCCTCCCCTGCTGCAGAGGATGACATGAACTAGCAGCCCTGCACATAGGAAGTGACACAAACAAGCAGGCCCCAGAGAGGAGGGCCATCAGTAGCAATGATAAGCGACTCCTCAGATGCTCCTTGACGTGTGTGGCTTCGGCAGAGAGAGGGCAAAGGGAGCAGACGAGAGCGGCAGCGGGTGTCGAATTTGGGAGGGGGCTGAGGCTGGGTGTTCGTGACGAGGGCCTGCGATGTAACTGTGCGCGCCACTGCATTATCCGGCTGATTTAGTTATGACAGCTGGTGCCCAAGAGAAACTCAGCAGAGTGTGGGGTGGGAGATGGGGGGATAAGATCACCCAGGCTGCAGACAAATGATGATGAAGAGATCACTTTAAAGAACAATCTCCATAATATTTCATGCTCACTCGGCAGCTCCCAGGCAGCACGCACTGCAAGGCTAACTGCTCTATCAATTGATTTGATTCACTGCCGGAGCTACTCCTCGCACATAGTATTTCAAATAAATGACACAGCAGATAGGAATGATATCTACATCAATATTAACCCTGAAAAGAACTAATGGATGCCGGCTGCAATTTGCGCTATATACTGAGTAATGCATTGGAGGCAGGAGGCAGGTGATGGAAGAGTTATAACTCAGGCTTTTCCTGTCTCCCCCCGAAGGCACAAGAGGATACAATTTGACCTACACCCACCCCACCCAACACAAATATACAAGCTACATCTTTCCTCCTCCCTAGGCAACCATTTGTTTTTGTATTTATAAAGCGCATTATGGGACACTAGTCTAAACTAAGCCATCTCTCAGGCCGGTGGAACACAAAAGCAGTTTATCAGATAAATCACCCTTGACCAGTTAGCTATTAGAGCAGCCAGGAAGTGAAGCCCAGGCACGTATGGTGCTTATAATGATAGCATTTTAGCTTTTTATTAATGCGCAGACATGATGCATGCTCATGTGTTGCAGTGGTTTAACATGGCTCACCACTCTTTAACCCTATTCCACTTGCTAACTGGCAGTATTATGAATTCTGAACAGGTACACGGGTAGATATAGAGATTATTCTACTTAAAAGGTCCAAAGTGCTTTTTTATACCAAGCCATAATACAGTACTTTGGATAAGTATTCAAACCTTTTCCCACATTTTGTGACGGTACGTTCGTTGTATTTTATTGGGATTTTCCTTGATTTTTCTATCATCAGAGTAGAGCAAATTTATTAAATGTAAAGAAAATTATACATGCTTTCAATATTCTTTACAAATAGAAATCTAAGAGCAACTTTAACTTCAATTTAGCTTCTTTTAATTTGACATCCTTTATTAAACTCCAGTGAAACCAAGAATCTTCTATTCTTTGAAGGTCTCAGAGGTTTATTAGAGAACATCAGTGAACAAACAGTCAGAAAAGATCAAGGAACACAGCAGACAAGTCTGGGATAAAGTTGAGGGGAAGTTTAACGCAGGGTTAGCTTATGAAACAATATCCCAGGCTTTGAACATCTCTTGGAGCACTGTTTAATCCATTATATATAAAAGGACAGAGTATGGCACAGCTGCAAACCTACGAAGACATGGCCAGACACTTAAACTAAGGTGAGCATTAATCAGAAGAGCAGTCAAGAGGCCCTTCATAACTCTGAAGGAGCTCCAGACCTCAGGTGGTGAAAGTTTCCTCCTTTAGGGAGGAATGGCAAGAAGAAAGGCTTTCGCTGAAAGCCAAGAAATCCCAATTGCAGTTAAACACAAGTTATGTTGGGGTCAAGGCAAAACCTGGTGGGATAAGACAAAAACATTTTTGGTTCTACATACATAAAGCTACGTGAAAACTAACGCTGCACATCATTCTGAAGGCAATATCCCCACAGTGAAACATGGTGGTGGCAGTATCATGCTGTGGGGATTGTTTTGTTTAGCAGATTGAGAAGTTGGTCAGAGTTGATGGAAAGATGAATGCCAGTAAATAAAGGGCAATCCTGAAAAAAAGAAAATGTAAAGGAGGACTTTCATGCCACACTTTTCAAAATTTGATCAGTAAGAAAAGTTTTTATTTCTCTTGGACGTGTTTTGTTTTCCTGTTTTTACATTTTCCTTATCCCTTGGATAACAGTATGGTAATTTGTGTTTCACTATAACATTTAATAAAATTTATTAGTGTGAGTTCATAAAATCTTTGAAGGTTGTAAACATTTCTGAACTGCACTATGTACAAATCTGAACATAACTTTTCTTTTGGTCGTGTTCTTAAATGATCTCTGTCAGCAACATGTCAGAGACAACACAAATGATGCCTCAACATTCATTAGTCTGCATGACGGTCATTGAGTAGCTACTGATCACTTCTGTCCCTGATATCTGACCTCTGCCCTCGTAAGAAGAGACTCAAGCACACACACGCACCCACACACTCAAAGATAGTGGGAAGTTTGCGGCTGGCTGATAAGGTTGTGATTAATCACATTGTTGATGAGAGCGTGTTGGGTGATGCTTAATGAACGTCATAATAACACAAGGGTCTCTGATTGCTCGGGTCATTGAGCGGCGTGGGGGTTTGTTTGTGGTGAGGGTGCTTTTGGGGGAACGGGGGCTGCGCCTTAGCGGAGAAACACACCACTGAGCCGTCAGCTAATGAGTCCACAAGAGACCCGCCCAATACCTTTGATTGTGATGCCATGGAGGAGAGAGGAGCAGGGCAATCTTTAGCTGGATTAAGTATCTCTTAAGCAGATCCACTTTCAGCCACAATGTTATCAACCCTTGAGTGTGTATTAATTAGGCCTATTGTAGAGCTGTAGCCTGTGAATATGGAGTATTCCCTCTACTCTCCTGCAGACGCACATGAACACACATGCAGAGTGTAGGAAAATGTAAAAAATCTCTTGGATTAAGTTTCTGGCACACAAACACAAGGCTCCTGTGTGCTGTGCTGCTGTTTATTTTCATACGGAAAAAACATACATGTTTAAAGGAAAGCATCTCCGGCAGCATGTTCCGGCAGGCAGTTGCATGCTTTAATTTGACACCCCATTACATCCCCATCTACATGTTACATCTACACATCTGCATGCATGTTTAAGCGTTGTGTACATCATCCTGTTCTCATTAGCAGGGGCTTTTGATATGAAGTGATGCATTATCTACGCACAAGGCAATAGCTGATTGACTGCGGGCCGGTAATACTGTTTAGCCCCCACTTAAAGGAGGCTTACTTTGATGTACGTACATATTTCCTGGTGAAGGGGTTGTTATAATTTCAAACACTCATTGGCTCATCATACGGAATGCTGACACTGATTCGGTTCACCGGCTCTTTTTTTTTTTTTTTATCTAATACATGTGTTTCCTGAACTTGAAATCCACAATTTGCCTTCCCCTGCAAGTCATCAAGACAGCCTCTGCGAAGTGGCATTCAGGTATATTGTTTACCTCTTTACACTGCACGGCTGAAACCCCTCAGCATATGCTAGCCGGAGGTACTGTGCAAAGCACTGATATATTATCCAGTTGCCACCTCCCCACAAGCCCTTCCGCCAGCCCCCCACTCCAGCTCCATCATAACCCGGATGTTTAAGAAGCATGTCCAACTGGTATGTTTTGACTCAGTTTAAGTGGTGTTTAATGACAATGGACTCGTTGTCCTGTTCCGGAGCTGTGCTAAGAGTTTCTAATCAAACGTTCTGCTCCATCAATAATGCAGTGCCCTGGATCCCATGGAGGACTTAATTGTGGGTGTAGGGCAGATAGGGAGAGCCTCAGCTAGGGGTGTCTCGTTGCACTCTTTAATTAGAGACCCCCGTCATGTCAAGAGCAGCAGCCCTGGCTGTTTACTATGCAGCCACTTGCCCAATGCATTTTGGCAAGAACTCTACTGTAACACTGCCATCAGCTAGCACTATGGCTTCTCCTGTGGGAGACAACAGGGCAGGTTGGGGGAAAGGGAGTTCAATGAGGAAACAAGTGAGAAAAGGAAAGTGTACAGGAATTGAAATTTAGTGTTGGTTTTTGGTTAAACTTCATGCAAAAAACATAATTTCAAATTATTATTATTATTATTCATTTATTTATTTATTTAAATTTTTCTGGTATAATGGCATCCTTAAGAACTAATTGGAAATCAAAGATTTAAATGACTCCTGTTTAACGGATTTGTAGAATCTAAACTAGATCTACTCTGAAAAAAAAACACTACCAATCACCTTGTCTGTTTACTAGAAGCAAAATGTTTTGACATCTTATTAGAATACAAATGTGCAACCCTCTTCTTGCTTTAAAGCCTTCAATTACAGATTACTAAAATTAACTCAACTGAATGTTTTGGTTTTTCTTAGAATTGGTTAGATTACAACTTGAGTAAAAAGGGGATGAAGAATCCTTCAGAATTATGATGAATTTAGCAGGATAAATTAAGCTGAGACAACACAAAATGTAAAGCTTGTGTGCAGTTATATCAAGTTTGCATTTAACAAAAACTGTTTTTTCTCTGTCATGGTTATCAAAGCAATTACCGATAGCAGACATTTCACTCCTGGAGTCTTAGCTTCATGTTTGTAGGAATCAATAAGGCCCCTCTGGCCCTGCTCTTCCATCCCACCCAGAAAAAGAAAATGACAGAACAAATTTAGTCTATGATGAATGATGGCACTTATGTATAGCTTATGTAACACATGTACAGCTGATTGTAAGGTTTATTTTATAATGGAGGTGCATTTCACTAAATTAGAATTTTTAAGTAATTCAGCTCAAAAAGTGAAACCCAGATACAAAAATTCATTCATCTGTCAATCCATGGGTTTTACCCCATGTTGTGGATACTTATGTGTATGAAGCTTCTTGAATCAGTCACTGCAGCTGCGGTTCATGTCTTGGAGTGAGCATTGAGAGATCTGCCTCTATGTGGTGGCTTAGCTCCATTAAGCTAGAAGATCTTTTAATATATTCTTTGATGAACTTTGGTGGGATTTTATCTGGCAATATTTGGATGTAAAGAGTAGGGATGCATGAAAATGTATGTGAGAAAAGTGGTAAATTACATAACAGGTTGTGAGGCAACAAAACTTCAGTCACATTTGACCCAGTGGCCATGATCTATCTTAATATTTCCCAGTAGCAGATTGGTAAAGATGGAAGGTTGCAGAAGAAGACGCCATTCATCTTGTAATCAGCCTATCATGCTGCAGCATAACTTGTATTTTGGGTTGTTAGAGATGGAAGAAGACCAGGACCAAACATCAGGTGTCACACACAGCAGCACCAATGAATGAACAATGGTTATCCACCCATCTTCTATGTCAGCTTGTCTTAGAGCCTGAAACCAACTACAATGTCCATCTCAAAGCAATTTGATCCATTCAGCTGACTCATTCATCAGCCTGACCTCATTTGCAATCTAGACTGGCTTTCTGGAAAAAGGAGAGCTGGCTACAAAGAAGAAGATGGGTGTGAAACATTGAATTTGCAGGAACCAACCAGCAGTGGTCCAAAATATTTCACAGTAGGTGAGCAGTGGTCTTTATCTCAGGAGCATGGTGGCTCATTTATTTTCTTGATAAATTGTTTATCAGTCAGGTAGAGTTGCTGTGTATTTGAGTAGCTGCGGGAAAGTTTGGAGGGCTTTAACACAGCAGCTCTGCTGTGGTAGAACAGCGTTATACATCCCCTTCAGCCAGCTGACCTCGTCGGGTCATCAAGACTTAAGTAAGAGTGAAAGTCGGTTTAAATGGAGCGAAGCTCCCAGGGACTCAGCCTTGGCTGAGCAGCTGCTGCTGGCTGGCGACTATTACTTTTCCAGGGGCTGACTTTGATGTTTTAACAATCCATACATATTGATTCAGACTGATAATAAACAATTTGATTAGCCTCTTTCTATAGGCTGTCATTTCAATCACTTTCTGAGCTCCAATGGAGTGGAAGTGAGGGGCTAAGGAGGGAGGGCAAGATGAGGGTAGCGGGGGGCAGGAGAAATGGATAGACGGCGCACACGGCCAACACTGAAACACAGGGTGAAGGGCTCGAGCCCCCTCCTCAGACAGAAAAAGGAATCCTGCCCTGATTAGGCCTCTGCCTTTGGTGAATTGGACAAGACAGCTGAGCTGCCAGGTTATTAACTCCCTCAGAAAATTCTCAGCCCTCTCTCAGGCCCGCCTGATACTGCGATCTGGATCGATAAGCAATCTCCGGTGTGTACCAAATGCCTGCTGGATTCATTTGTCTCCCAGCACCCTCTCCCTCCACTGGACAATACACCTGCACAACTGAGCCTACCCCGCTCCCCACTCCCAGTCCCCCCCGCTTCCCTGGGTCCGTTCTTTCCTGAGTGATCTCCTCCCTCCCAACCTCCATCGCGTTCACTCACTGGACTCTCTGTCACTTTTTAAATAATGACCCTGGGGGTAAAGGAACATCTGCCTACCTCTATTTCATCACAGAGAGTCTCCCTCCTACAGGCCTAGGTGACCAAGTTAGAGAAAAGCACATGGGCTGAAGGGGAGAGCGAGAAGGAGGCAGGGGAAGCACAGAGGAGGGTTAGCCCATGGCCATGGGGACGGTGGGGGTTGCTGCATCATCATGACTGACAGAAGCACAGATGTCACCATCAGAGCTCAATCTAGGCATATAAATGACCAGCCTATGGCAACTTTCCAGTTAACATTAAAACATACAAGGCTACTGCTGTTGTTGGCTCTGAAATCATGCATTATCTGCTGTTGAGGATGAGTCTTTATGCCTGTTTGTCAGCTGTGTTGAGTGAGGATAAAAAAAACTAATCAAATATTTTCAATATAATTTTCTTGGTGGCACATGACAGCAACAATAAAATTCAAATACAGATAAAAACGTGGATGACACTGATAAAGTAAGCAGCCCAATTTTAGCAATAACACCAAAAATTATAACAATCATGATATAGGACATATAAGGCATAACAATAAGAACAAGAAATATAAGAAGTGTCAATAATAAAATCCATAAGAAATATGTAGATAGCTGTTGATGTCATAAACAACAGCTGTAATATTTTGTAATATTTTAGTGTTTATGTTTTTGTTAAAATAATGTTATGAATTAAGACGTAACATGTGAAAGGCGTCGTCTGACTGTACTGGTCCTGATGTCTGAGTATGGATGCTGTACTGGTGTAATGCATTAAAATAACCATAATGAGTAACACTACAACCAGAGTTTGGAAGGAACCTCAAGTTTTTGTTAACAATGCCTTTCATAAGAACCAGAGGGAGTTCTGTAGAATTTTAGGAAGTATTTACTGCATGGTCAGGCTTTCTTTCATTATTACACCATTTTCATCAATTTACGTTGATCTAACCAGACGTTTCTGAACAGGTGGCAACAAAAGACACAAAAGGCTAAGTTTGCAGGTTTAGAAGATATGAATTAGTCTATTAGTCAGTTAGTCCATGTTGTATGTACAAAAGTACGTTTAGTATGCAAATCACAGTTTTCATGTTCTATGTACGCTCATTCTGTTCATAACCCACAGAAAGATACTGTGAAAAATGTCTGAATAACAAATACCCACTAATTACAGTCAAATCAACAAGGAGTTCTTTATAATCATGTTTATTTAGTTGCAAAACGTACCAGTGAAACTATAACTTTTGTTTGTGCAAATATGATCTTATTCCAAAGTCCAAACCAAAAATTCTTTGTATGCTCTTGTTAGACAAATAATACATTAAAATAAGCATGATGAGTAGTTTTTAATGATTGATCGTCCTCTCTGATCTGATCATATCCTTTAATATGTTAAGATTTAGCCACCAGCCAAACAGTTTTATTATGGGTTCAACTCCTGAAGGCTTTGCTCACCCTCTGCACTCTCTTACACTCTTAGAGAAAGAGTTTCTTTGAGGAGCAGAAGTGGAGATGGATTTACATAGTGATTGTGCTTGCTGATTTGGCAGCGCTTCAGCTGATAACTTTTAGTGATTCGCTGTGGCATTGATCCTCAGGATGGATTTATTGACGAGGATGGGTGACGGTAGGGGTTGAGCTGGTGGAGCTAGAGATGGGGGGGAGTTGAGGGACTTGCTGGTGTGGGGATATGAAAAGAAAACTGCAGATAGCAACTCAAGCAAGGTCAAAAGAGGATGAGTTTGATGTTACAGGCCTTTACTTGTTGATGGGTTTAAAGCTACTGCTCCTCATAGCTCATTTCTGTGGTCTTTTCTATTGTTTAATCTATTGTCTCAGTTTGGCTGCAGAGCTGTGACCCCTGGGGGAATTGTCTGTCAGCGTACAATAAAGGCAAAGCCTGCGACCGAGGACTCCATTTCTCAGGGCTAATTGTCAGAGACAAAGGATTCAATGAAAAACACACTCTATAAAGGATAAATCTGGTGGATGTTTAGATTTTCTTATCACTTCAATCTTAAAATTCGGCCAAAGCCGCAGAGGTTATGTGCTGAAATTCAGCAAAGGAACTATGAGGGAAATGCAGTTATTAAAAGACATCCGGTAAATATCTGAGAGCAAAGGAAAACACAAAGACAAAGTGCTACTTGTGGGCAGGGATGTGAGACAGACCAAACAGGAAGTGCCTAAAAAAATGTAAGTTAGAGTTTTTAATCAGTCAAAGATGGCTTTCTCATCAGGGGTTGATTGCAACGGAACAGTTTTGCTTCATAATGCTTTTTCCTCCTAAAGATCACAGGCTGAGATATCATCAAAGAACAAAAAATGTAATAATGCAATTGAGTTGGGAACATGATACAGAAAACTGACCTCCTGATTGTTGTAATTGCAGTCCTGCATAACCACAGCGTTATCACTGCCATGTGATGAGCCTGATTCCCAGGCAAGCACCTTTCATCTAATAATGTTCCAGAACGCACACCGCAGACCTTTAAAGACACTGGAGTCCTGTAACGTTCAGTTCTCACGTTGAATCTTTATCAGCCTTTTTAAACCATTTCAGTCTTACTCTGTAACTCCAACCCAGACAGCACTTTTTCATTAGTATCTTTTTTTTCTATGTTCAAGGTCATTTGTAATGTGGAATCTATAAACTTCTCAATGAAGAAAGTTATTTGAATTCCTAGGTTTTAATGGCTAAGCCTAAAATTCCCATTTCAGACCTGAAGTTTTAAAATGATCCTGCAATGTGTATGTCAGCAGATGAAGTTACTACGGGTAATTGCTCTCACACCACAGTCCGTCTGTCTGTCCGTCCATCTTTTTCCTTTCCTTCTTCATGCACACACACACACACACGCACACACACCCTCTTCACTCATGCACACAGCCTTTCTGGTCTCCTCCAGTTGGTGTGATTTTCTCAGACCTGCTTTAGCTCTCTGTGTATTGAAAGACATGTTTTATGTTGGTTTGCGCATGATCAAAGGAAGGAGTCTTTGTGGAACATGAAATCCTGTCATGTCTTTGAAAAATGTGTGTCACATTTCAGTCACAAATATTGTATGTGTATTGGGATCAACGGCTTGGAGTTCATCAGATCCTGCTGAGTCAGTACAGGATAGGTCACCTTTTGTTATGACATCACCATCTCATGTTATTTGTTTGTAGACAAGGAACAATTTAGTATCTGAGAATGAAATTTTGATGTGTGCCCCCAAGAACTAAGCTAATTATTAGTTTATCAGACATGAAGTCATGCAGTTGGTTTCAGTATCAATCACCCTGTCTTATTTGGTGATCAGAGGTAAAAGATTCCTTTATATTCATCCGCAATGACTGTTGTAAGCCACTTTTCCAACCATTATTGGCATTGCTAATGTTAATACACCGTGTGTGCTATTTTGCAAAAAGGATATGACATAGTCTTTTCCTGTAAGCCTGGAAAAGTTTGAAGCATATTGAAAGAAAGATAGTTGCCTGTTCTGCAGTCCTGGATCCTTTATTGTTTTCTTTTTCTCTTAAGCTTACCACACAGGCTTTCTATAGATCCAGTTCTGGGGACTGATTACTGTTGGAAGATGTCGTATGTAGTTAGCATGCTAGCATGCACTCTAATGAGGATCCCAGAGTCTTTGGATGAGAAACAGACCATCAGCATCACAGATCCTCCATCATATTTAACAGTGAGCTTTTGTTATTTTAAATATTTGTTTTAAATCAAACCCACCTTTCAATTTCTGCAGCCAAAAAGCTCAACCTTAGTCTCATCTGAAATTTTTATTTCAGATTAGTGAAATTCTTGAATCCTAATGAAGCATCTGGTTGGTATGTAAAAAAAATTTAATTAATAATTTATAAAGAATTTTCAGGAAATGTTTCCACACTACCTATCTGTCTCTTTTTCCTTTTCTAAGCTCACCTATCAAGAGTGGAAGGAGGGAGTAGAAATTAGCAAAGTGCATTCTTGTAGATGTCAGTCTTAAACTTAATGTTTACTGCTGTGAGTTTATGGGATGTAGTATGAACTCTGACTTTATGGATCTCACCAAGTATATTTAGAGCATCAACTAAACAGAAAGTAGAAATAAGACAGTGTGAAACAAATAATTTTGTAGGTCTTGGGTAATAGCCTGACTTCCTCCTAACTTGAAACTTCCTACTTATTGTCTGCAATTGGTTGTGATCAGTTAAGTTTAGCATTCAGCATCTTCTGCATTAAGGTATAAAGGTGTGTTGAAAATGCAAAAGGAATGTTTGCAACAGCGATTGTGGGTACCTTGGGTAAAAAACACAACAAAAAAACACTTTTTCTCTCCCTCTCATTGTCCCTTTCTGACAGTGACGCTAATGCGAGAGTAGGTGAGTCTCCCTCAGGGCTCTGTACATCTATGTCTACCTCAATATAAATCAGCACTTGTCATCACAGACTCATATCACACACTCTGATCCCATGTCCCCCTCTACAGATTTGCCCTTGTTGTTCGATACCATCTGAGATGCCAGTGGCCAGAGCAATAAACCTGTCCAGTCTCACCGGCATTGTCTCCCTCTCCCTGTGTCTTTGTTTTCTCCCTCCTAGACCTGTAGGTGCTCCCGGACGGTGAAGTTAAACAGATGTGACGGCATTAGATTCAGCCCGGACAGCAGCACACCTCTGCTGCCCTGAATGCATTCTATAATTATCCGTCGCACCTTGTATCAGGAAGTCAACCCATGTCAAAAGTGCAAGTGAAAGCTGGGGTCACTGTCAGGAAAATGAGTCTCACAACGACGAAGGGCCAAAGCTACAACATAGAAGTAACTGCTAACTGGCTTCATTTTCACTGTCTAGTGACATATTACTACAACCATATATGCTACAGTCATACTTGCCTGTTATTTGGTACGGGCAAGTATGTTCTGGTAACATGTTTAGCTTAGGAAGCCATTTGGACACTGGAAGACTGTAAGAGGAACATTAGACCAACATAAGGTATAATTGTAGGGAAAGGGACACATGGGTTTTTTGGGTTTGCGTTTTATTACAAAAAAGCTATGAAAGTGTGGCAGGGAAATGTATTCTGGCCAATTTGTTACCCTAAATAGTGCAGGCAGTTTTTGATTGCCTTAGAGGTTTGTTCAAGAACATAAGTCAGCCTTCACTCCTTCACATGTATCAATGTTGCTCGACCATGACCCTGGTTTACCACAGTTCTGTCTTTGGGCCACATTTTTATAGATATCAACCATTCCAGACTGGTAACACCCAACAAGAGCTTCAGTTATGGAGATGTTCCGACCATCACAGTTTGGCCCTGGTCAAACCCCTTACATTTTTAGGCATGTCTAGTTTTAACTGCTTCTCACACTTACACTTTGAGGACAAAATGTTATAGGATAAAATAGAAATAACCTTTATTATCCCTCAGTGGGGATATTCAGGAATAAAACAAGCTGCCTGCTCAGTTGACGCACAAAGTAAAACACAATGATGTTCACTGGCTGCCTAGTATATCCCAAATACTAACAGGTGCTATAATGTAAAGATAATTGGTGTTATTCACTTATGTAGTTCACTTGATGCCTCAATCAATGTAAATCTAAGGAAGCAGAGCCAGACATAAAACCAGTAACTTTGCTGTAAAGAAGGAAGTTTGTAACCAGACAAGACCAACAAAGTTTTGTTGTTGTTAAAAGATGTTAAGGGGATCTTTTATTTTTATTTTGCAGAAAAAAGGTTTTCACATGAACTGAAAAGTTTTAGTCACCATTTCTTCACATGTATTACTCATAAAACTGTAATGATAAAAAGTACTTTGTACTGGAACTTATGATTAAAGTCAGTCTTCTCTTAGCATCTAAATATTTCAGACACCAGAGCTAAATGTTTTCTGAAGGATATGTGCCTTTATTATGGCTATACATAAAATGGACACAAAGATAATTTTCTACATTCTTCTTTTCTACAAGTTTTAATCCAAACTATAACATTTTCCCTAACCTAACTAAATCAGTGGAAAAAAATGCTATAAAAAAACTAAATAATGTTTCAGACAGAGGAAAGGAAAAGTTCTTTCATGGTATGTTTCTTGACTGAAATGACTCTTTTATCACTTTCCCGTTTTGTAGCCTGAGTTTATTTGAAGATGGTTGAATTTATAATATATACATAATTTCTTCAATATAATAATAATTTTTTTTTTTTTTTTGCTAGAGAGATAAATGTTTTCAATATAAGCATCCCCAGAATTCAGTTGCTACCTCAATATTTGACAGGCTTTATTGAGGAAGAGCCGTTTGCCTTGGCCTGGATTCATCCAACCACTCTGATTCTGGCTTCTTATTGATTTTTAATTTAGAAGGAGGCAGTCTGTAAACACCGCCCAATCAGGACCCAGGAACATAGCAAAGATTGGACAATTTGAAGTAATCAATGAAAATATTCTCTGATTTGTAGGCGCTCAATGGCTGCCATAAATCAGGCATCTTACCACACAACTTAGTTTGCAATAAATCAAAGGGCAGGCAGAGGTAAATTATAACAGATGAATTAAAGGTCTGAGGGAGGAAGTGCAGACCAGCGTGGTAATGAGACAGAAATACAGGCCACAGAGCATTCCTGCAGAAGCTGTCAACAATTAATGAGCTGCAGCTAGTGCTGTTATTTGTCATCATGCTTCCTGTCTACATATTTACTCACTTATTTATTGCCTAGGGGCTATATAATCATTTTTTATGTTAAAAACAATCGACCAGAAAACAACGTTGGGCCTTTTAGAGAGAGCGGATATGAATGCGGACAGGAAAAACCAGGAAAGAACTACAATGCTCCAACTTCAAAGGTAAAGGTGACAATATATCAAACTGAAAAAATATATAATGGATTATTTACATTAAGGACTGCATTACCAAGAAGTAAATAGTGATGTACAGATGCAGAATGCTGCTGCACCTTAATACTAGAAATTTACATGTTTAGCATTTTTAATGCACATTTATACCCTTGTTCTAAAAAGGCTTGGTGGTATTTACACCAGTGGAACTTCATGTACTGTCAGGAAGCTGAAGCTTCCATGTTTAGCCTTAATGGACTGACTAAATAGATGATTGTGACATTATCTGCATGCACAAGTGCTTTTGATTCAATCATCTGCAGTGGAGTCAGGCTGGTTAATCAGAGGAATTACCTAAAGTGCCTCTCTGTTTATCGTCCACAATGTCAACAAAATGACACTCTTTAGGTTTATACACACCCAAAATAATCACCAATATATCACATAACAGCACTTACAAAACTTATCCAAAGCCATGGCAGGAGAGCTGTTCTATTTATATTTACATTTATCAGCTCAAAGTAAAATCTACTCAGCGAGGAAGTGAGTAAACCCATCATTTTCTTTCTAGAGTGACTTTTATTGTTATGACAAAGGTCATCTTTACTATTAAGAAGTTAGATACTCATGCAGTATATGTAGTGGAAAGGACAGGAAAAATATTGCCAAATCAAAACACAGCAAATAAAGGGCCAATACAGTGCCTTGCCAAAGTATTCACAACCCTCCAAATCGCTTTACAACCACAAACATCAGTATGTTTTATTGGAATATGTTCATAACAGATCAACCAGAGAAGTAGCCAACAGAGATGGCACCTAAGGAGAACTTAGAGTGATCAACTTCCAAGATAGGAAAAATCAGTTCACAAACACATTGTTATAACTCTCCACATTGTGTGGATAAAAATTTAACTGATAGTATGTCTGTGTACTTGGGAAGCTCCTGTGTTAATTTGCAGAAAATCTGGGTATATTTATTAAACTAAAAAAAGTTGCATACAAATTTGAGCTAGGATTTTAACCTTGCCTATTTTGGTGAGCAAAGTTGTGACTAAGATGTGTACGATTGAATTTTTTTGCAGGTTTGGTTATCTGAGTTTAGAATAAGTCATTACTTGCACTGTTTTACTGTGAGGTGCAAAAAACTTATTAATACAAGAGTTTTGAATATCTTTTTCAAAGAGTTCTCTCTATTATTAACATAGTGTACTTTACTATAGATTTTAGCATGAAAAGCAATACTTATAATGAGACAATTTATGCAAATGCAACATATTGTAGCATACATTAAAAACATTTCCTCACCAACAGCAAAGATAAAAAGACAGTGACAGGTTTTAATGATGTGGTGTGCCGGCATGTGTTGGTACAGTAGTGACTCCTCTGACTTTGCTTACCCTTGGAAAGCTTTCTGTGCCCTATGATCCAACATCTGAAGAGCTGATAAAAACCCTTCAGTTGCCTCAAAGCAGCTGTGAGGCTTAACATTGTCAAAAAGGGGTTTTTATTTCCCTACCGTTTCGACCTCCTGTGTATATTTTATTGAGCTGTTCTCATCCCACAGCGGTGCGCCGAAGCCATAAGCTGCCGAAAATGTATTTGGAAGCTCATTAACACGAGACGTGCATGCTTGGAGCATGTAGCATCCTTTTTTTGGAGAGACATTTGTGAAAGTGTAATAGGGCCATGGCGAGGTACTCAGAAATCGTTGTTTTTGATATTCAGTGAGCTTTTTCATCTTTTTTTCTGCAGGAACACCACATGAGAGGATTAGGAAAGTTAATGAATTATCCTCACAGGGGCCGAGACAGTGTGTGTAAGCTGCATTATCCCACGTCTCATAATATGGGGCGGTTTGAATTTATTGAACTGAGGGCTGAATTTTCCCACACTGATCTGACCCAGTTCAGGATTATACCCAGTCCCTTTTCTTCATGTTCAAGATGACAGTCTTTGTATCAGAAATCCTGTTATACTCAAACAGAGCCAAAAGTTAACCGAACAGAGTGACGCTCACAATAGCTTTTCCACCACTCTGTAAATGGCTTTTTTCTGATCCAATCAACAGTGTGCTTGTGTTAAGAGCTGGAGTTGGTGGATCCCCTGGGCGGCTAATGTAGGATATTATATGTTTCTGAACTTTTGTTTAAGTGAAGACAGTCCACGAAAGTGAAATATCACTTTAAAATGTCGCCTTTTGCCTTTGGCGTCTGTTTGCTCACCTTCTAGCAGCAGCTCAGTATCAAATGCACCAGCACAAATGATAATAACACAGCAAGACCTTTCTATTTTTCCAAATTAGTTTGAGCTCCAGATCAGAGCCCTTGAGGCCAGCACTATGACTCTGAATCTTCCCTGAAGATTTTTCTCTTCAGATTTCTATCATATAAGGTAAATATCAAAAATGTGATTTGAATCTTGGGAAAAATTAAAGCCGAAAGGCAACAGAAGGAGGACAAGAGCGATGCGATGGAAGAAAACACATGGCCTCACTAAAAATCTCTTCTCTCTGCATCGATTGAGTCTGTTTAGCTGACTGTCAGCTGGCTGGGACCGCAAGAAACCAGGAGCTTCTGAAGCCACAGTCACTGAGCTGCAAACCAAACTGCCCCAGAGGTTAATTGAAGTCCCAGAAGGGACTCAAGTGCCCTCTTATTTACAGGGCAATACATAAAATGTTGGATTTCTGAATGATGAAACGACATATATCTTCCATTGGGCATTTTTTCTTCTTCTTTCCTGGACGTTGTGGTTCAAGTCAGCTTTGGAGTACCTTGCAAAAGTATTCATCCCCACCTCATCCTACTTTGTAACATAACTTTGTGTTAGAATCTAGAGATAAACACAAAACTGCACATAACTTTGAAGTGTGGAGAAAACCCTTCAGGTTTTTACATCATGCATGTCACAAGTGTTTTCCAGATGGAGTGCTATGCTAACTTTCTGCCACACCAAGCTTTACCTAAGCAAAAAAGCTTCTCCAACAAGGTGCGTCCAGGTGCCCCATGGCTTTGTTGCTGTGTAGTTGTGTCACTGAATTCCCATTAATTGACACTGGATTGAGTGAGGGATATGAATTTATAAACTCATCATGCTTTAAGGTTCTTCACAACTTTCTTCCTAACTTGTCTGATATGTTACTTGGTCATAGTGATGCTATTTATTTTTCTGATACTCACTACTAATATTTTCATGATTCTGTACGTAAAAAAATAAATGGTCAGATCATATATTTGTTCCCTTCTCTTCACTGGTATATACTATGTGTTGGCGTAGAGCATAAAAGCCGATGGTAAGTCATTGAACATTTTCTGTAGATTTAACAGAACAAAATGTGAAAAAGGCTCAAGGGATATGAGAGTTTTTGTAAAACCACTTAATAATTTAGTATATTATTGACAAGCCTATTTATTTCAGGAACTTTTTTACTAAGTGTAGCACATCATGTAGATTAATTACACACAGATGGATATTTCTGTTATGATGATTTTCCACTTACAGGTAACGAAACAATGATTTTAAAACGATAATGCAACATTGTTATTTAAAAGAACCCACATTTCATGCAGAAATGTTTGACTTACTGAAAAGTATGCTTAGTACCTCCGTAGAGGATAGTATTTTCAAAAGGTATGTCTAATCTGACGGTTCATATCCTAATTTACTGAATATGGCTGAACTCTTAAACAGTTATCCTTACAGATTCAGACCTGCAGCAAACTCGTCTACAATGGACGAGTGCATCGTATGTGTACGCTGCCGCCATGATATTCCTGGAATTCAACATCAGCAGATGCAGTGAGCTCCCTTGTGTTGAGACATTTACAGCTGCTCAAGCATCAATCAGTTTCAATCAACAGTGATTACCCCTCCTACAATGAATCTGAGGTATCGGCAAATTAAATCTTTCAACATCTTTAAAAACTCATTTGCTTAATGCTGATGCTCCAGTGCAACCTCCTGCTGCAATTATATTAAGTCCCATAACCGAATGTAAAAGTGTTGCAGTCAGAGTGTGCATTTGTTTATGTGGAATAATCTTATGCTTGTGTAAGCTGTAAAATAGAAGAGGATAGTTACTGTTTGATAAATATTTGTTGGTGAGTGGCTGGGGGGTGTTTGAGTAAAACAAGATGCTAAGAGATGATGCTGTTGTGTTATTGGCCTGCCTTCAAAGTGCCTTCCTTGCATCTCTGTCATTGGTCTGGAGATAATCTTGCCATCGATTTGTAAAAATGCTCGAAAATGAAATGAGTGTCTCTCATCCCACTTAATCAAGAGAGCCTATTGATCAGGTTTCTAATGAAGGATCATTGAGATAGGGAGGAGAAGAACGGGCGGGCGTTTCATTTCATGTCAGGGAGTAATAGGACGGCTTTATCTGAAGATTCCCAGCCATCAGTAAAAGCTGGACTCCCTTATGTTCATAATGGAAATTTGCATTGTTGGTTTACCATCTTCTGCTTACTGCTTAAATGACATTCTAAATGCAACACCTTGGTGAATTTCTTTCTATATAATGTCATTGATATTCTTCTTCTTTTCAATAAATTTGCATTAAAGACTGTAATGCAAAACCTTTGTAGTATATCTATAATGAACATAAGATAATACTTGTGTTTTAAGAGGCAATGACTCACAAATTATTTTTTGACAGTATCAACACCTCTGTTTATTTTTGAAAACAGTTCTTTTTCGATTCTTCTTTTGTCGGATAACTGAAAGTGGAAGATCTGTTTTTACATACACGATCCTATTTTACCTGCCCATTTCTCTGACGCACATCATATCCTCAGAACGCTCTCAAATGCTTCATGTGAAGTTTTATAGTCGATTGTTGCAGTTTGTTAGAAGTCAGAGCTTAAAGAAACTGGTGTGTTTCCATATTTAAAGCTTGGCCGCTGACATCAACTTATTCATGAATTCATGAATGTCAGTATTTTATGTTTTAAGAAATATTTCATACAGGACTGAGAACTCCACTGACTAGCAAAATATGACCCCTTTTTTCTTGGAAATATGTGGGAACACTGAACTGGTGAAAATCCACAAGGAATTTTAATTTACAGGAATGAATTTAAATATATGGAAATGTTGAGTTTTGAGATAGTTTTCATTTAGATTTGAAGATAAGCTTTTAACTTACAGAAAGCCAGTTATATTTAGACTACCTGTCAAAGATTCAATAATCTAAACCTTTGCTTGCATCAAGTAGAGTTCTTGGCAGCAGAGTGACCCTAACACAAAGTAAACAGCGAGGTTCTTCTAACAAAAGAGAGTTATGGACTCCTGTACTTTTAGGTTTGTTTCCAGGGGCCTCTTACGTGTCCTTGTGTCCAGAGAGCCAGTGTTGTTATGCAAAGTTTAAATTCCTAATGCATTTCCCATAAAGGCTGAAAGTGCCCAATCACACCTAATGGCACCATGTTAAAACATAGTGTGCATAACCTCCAGGGGTCCATTTACTACCCAGAGAGCATTGACCAGTGTGGCTGCACACAGCAGAGCAGCGAGTTGTGATCAAAAGACAGCAGCGAGGCCACAGGGACGGGGAGACCAGAGCCGGCTCTCATTATGGCGGTGAGACATCCATTTGAGAATTTTTAATATGTGTATCCTATTAGGCAGTTTAAGTGCTTTTTGATAATTGTGCTTTGTACTTTTACAGCACTTCAGTCTATTCCCAGTTCAATTTCCTCTTTTATCGGACGTTTGAAATATTGATCTCTGACAGATAAAAGCAAACACCATAATCTCACTCTTGTGAGCTGGAGAGTGAGTGAGCGCGCGGTGTGAAGGGAACCCACTGGGGACCGGTCGCCCAGCCAACATCTCTCTGTTTTTATTGCCTTTATTCGTCAACAGAATTTGCTTACAGCTTTGGGATGTTTATGTAAAGCCCCTGCAGTGAGACAGGTTGTTCATATGACCATCTCTGCTGGTGACACCCACCCTCATCTTTACCCCTCTAGTCTCTCCTAGCCCACCCGTCTCCTCCCCTTCCATCAACGCCCCCGAATGACATTTTTGCAAAAGGCGGCACAGGGGCTCCCGAGGTGCTTCCGATGATTGCCGCTGCTTAAACTGCTGTCAGGGCTGTCAGGATAACAGTGATTTATCTCCATAGCACTTTATGGAAGTTAGTGTTTTCTGTTAACCTGAGCGCAGAGATGCTGCATGGTGCTGGCTTGCAGTCACATTAACCTGAATCAATCATGCCTTGATTTTTCCATAAAAGAAAACCCCTCTGTAAATAACACTCAAGCTATTGAATACACTAAGCTCAGTAACAGTCTTGCAAAGCTCTAGTTCATCTGCAGATATCATTGTTACCTGTTTCCACAATCCTCTTGCCAAAGCGGGGATTTGATGCTTTGACGTTTCTGCATAACTTCTTCAAATGAAGCAGCACCTAATACCAACATTGCCAAGGGAAAAACGAGAAAAAAAAAGTTTCAAAAAAACAATTTTGCAGCAGTGAAACAATAATACACATCGATTGTATGAAGCACTATGTTCTTTGGTCTAAGTTTAATCAGTTCAGTTTTGGATGGCAGGTCCCCCTTGAGATAATAGGAAGAGTTGTTTTGATGTATAAAGCGTTACTAATCTCCAAAAGCTTTAGGCTACTCATCCCACTGCATATTTGCAGGCCTGTCAGTTTGACTGGGGATGGTTCTCCGAGCAAATGAATTTTTTTTCTTTTTTTTTTTGCCTGTTTTTCCGTTTTAGCTTTGCAGACACTATTTGAGATTTACTGCAAACATTTGACCACCGGTCTGGTGTATTGACTACATTTGACAAGCGTAATCCTTTTCTTCTTTCCAGTCACTTCCATTCCGCGATCAATCAGAGCATCAATGCCCTGTAGACTGCTATGAAGTGCAGAGTGTTCGATCATGAGCCAGGCACCTCGTGAACCTCCACTATAATATAGTGATTGATTCATCTTCAAAGATATCTTAAGTGGTTGGCCCGGGCACGGTGCATAATGCATTTTGTTGACTGCAGCCCTTTCCTTTTTTACCCAGCTTGCAATCCTTTAAAACGGCAACACAAGCACACACATCAAAACTGAACCGAAGACAAATACGGCGCATCACTTCTGATGTGATTCATTGCCACTCACTCCTCTAATATCTCTTGTGGCACAAACTTTGAATTGAAAAATGCTAAAATGTCAAGCAGTGTACAAACAGTCCTTTTGAAATTTTACTACAGGCTTTGAAAATTGGAAATTTGAACTTCAATCACAAATTGAAAGCTGTTTGGGATAATCTTGCAGTAACACCATAGTTTAAAGGAAGGATGCAGCAGACCTATATTTTGACCAAACAGAATAAGGCCAAATAACAGCATTTAAAGTTGCTATGGGGGCCCCACCAGCCTTGTGGGTCTGCAATACCTTTCATGTCCACTTGAGTTGGCGTGTGTTCAGTTTTGTTTTGCCAATTTCAGCTAGTGTGACCCTTACCGCTGCAGTCTGAAGATAAGTGCCAAAGCCATGTTACCAGAAACCAAAGAGCTGCTATTGCTTTGTATCTCTCACACCTATTGATAGTCACTAGAGTGAGTCGAAAAGTTAAGAGAAGGGATATGTTTCCGGGCAGGGTCACCAATCCCTCTGTTATCTAATAAAAATCCTGAATAAATGAAGCCAGTGTTGAACTTAAGCTATACAGTGCACCCTTGTTCTGACTGATACGTTCATGTTTGTCTGGAAGAGGAGAGTGCGTGGAGGTGCTGTGGAGGGAGCCAGGGGTGGACGCGGTGCAGAAGTATTAAAGGAAGTGTAGTAATTACAGCAGAGGCAGTGTCAGTGACCTCTAGATTGCACTATCTTGTCTCCTTTGTGCCTGGCTTTGGAGCCCGCCTCATTGAGTGAAATTGTATCTTTTCACTTTGGCTCTCTTAAAAATGTGCATAGTATTGAGAGTCAGTGATGCATGATGTTTTTTTTTTTTTTCTTTTTTTTGTGCCTTTCCTCCCTCATCTCCTCCCTCTTGCCTCCCCCAGCTGCCCCTTTCCTCCATCCCCAACGCCTTACTGGGAGGTATTTCATGAACAGCTGGGTCCCAGGAGAGGAGAGGTTAGTGAAAGAGGCGCACTGTGTATAATTCAATGATTATCAGGTGCGTATACAAGCGGGTGTGCGCGCGTGTGTGTGTGGGTGCTGTAATATATGTGCTGTGTGTATGTGTGTGGGCCTCCCCCTTTCTATTGGCAGGTGTCAGGTGACAGGCAGGCCATGGTAGTGGCTGTCAGCTGGCTCTCTATTGGAGCAGTCACACTGTTCGCAACATTACCATAAGCTGATGAGGAAGGCTCGGGATGTCACACAAGAGACTCGGACTGTGTCTGCGCCACAGCTCCTGCATCTCAACAGACATCTTTTTTTCCAGTCAGCCATGTGTTCCCATTTGATTTAAAACCAACATTGTATGGGAACTGGGAAGATCTGAGTTTGAAACAAATTTCATCTTATAAACTATTTTTCTCTTTTTAAATTAAACTTTCACCAAAACCACAGTTAGTTTCTCTGTTTGTTTTGCTATTTTATTTGCAAATTATTAAACTCAATAAAATACATGTTTACAGCAAACCAACTGTTGCATCTGCATGTCACTCAGAGACACCATAAGAAAGCTTTAGCTTACACAGTGGAATACTGCTAAGCTTTACTAATGGGCTCAAAGTAAAAAATGTTTGGTGTTGTGCTATATTTTTAATGTTTCTAGTCTTTTTTTGCTGTGTATATTTTAACATTGGTTCTTTACCTATATTCTGTACAGCTACAGTAAAACCCCAGATCTGTATGTTAAGCATAGATTTAAGGATATTTTAGCATCAAAATGTCATCGCGACTAAAGAAGTGCTAGGCTACTCCTCTTTTCTTGGCTCATTTCCCCTTTTCTGCTTACTAAGTAATTTATTTCTGATATTTGAAAGAAAATGAGCAAGGATAGAGCAAGACAGAAAACAAGAAATACAACTTAAGTTATGGTTTTTAACACAGGAAGCAATAGTTTGGCATGTGCAAAGTAATCCCGATTTTTACCTGTAAAAATCTGTTTGTTGGTTCATTTGTTTATCAAAAACAGTGTGGTGAAATGTCTCTCAAAAAGCAGTGGTTCATAAACTGTGTAACATTGTATTTGTATGTCAATTAATGCTGTGCTGCTCAGATATTATTCAAATAAAAACTTATAAAACAAAATATTAACAGATCTGTGCCGATCTAAGTTTTGTAGATGCTTTTATTACAAATATAGAGGACACCAACAGAAATGTGATAAGAGCAGCCCTGCTACCATTGCTCAGTAACTGGTTAGCAGAATATTTGAATGCAAATAAGTGTTAATTTCCCAACTATTTTGTTTTGATTTTTATCAAATTTAGCTTAACAAACAATGAACAGTTTTATTTTTATAGTAAAAGTCTTTGTTGTAGCTACACGTGATGTTCCATTTCTGGTTCTTTCTGACTCTCTGACCCACAGCTTAACACACGTTAGCCTCCTGAATCTGCCCTCTAAGTCCCACATGCTTGATAATCTTGCATAAACACGGAGCTACTCTGCCTATTAGTAGCTCTCGTAATGGGAAAATTGGTTCAGGGCTGATTCAAAGATGGTCTTCCATTTGCGCTACCTTTAGCATGCTAATTACTATTCTCCTCCACAGTGGGGGTCCTGTTCGAGAAGGAGGGGACAAGCCAGCTCCGCTCGATCTCTATAGCTGCTTCCCTGGGCTGTATTGTCAGCATGCTGGGCCATGCGGGGGTGGGCAAAGAGGGGGGTGACATCCACACCAACCATGACTCTTTAAAGCAAACTTCTTTTCTTTTACAATTTCTCCTAAAGGGTTGAATTAGCAGCTGTGCTTATCTCACAGCTGGGGCTTGATCGATGAAAAGTGAATATCAGAGGCTCATTTGAAAAGAAATACTCAACAGCTAAAATGACAGCTTTACATAAACTGATTTCTAAAACAGGATTTTATGATTGAAATTCATCTATTCACATAATACAGTTCTGTCAGATTAATTTTAAAAAGTAAATGTTTCACACACAAAAAAAGTATTTGTTTAATTTTTAATGGGGCAATGACCAGTGGCAGTGCTGATCGATAGCATTAGCTGCGACAAAATACATAAAAAAGGGAATCAATGCTAATAAAGTGAGCTCAGCCTCACAAGAAAGCATCTGCCCCTTCCACTCACCTTCAGATCCCCTGCCCTGCTTGTCTGGCTCTTTGTGAAACATGAGTGACTATCTGTGACACAACCTTCAGGTTAGAGATCACATGCATTAACAATTATTAATCACCAGGTTCCTGAGAGATATTAGCTGCTGAAAAGAAATTCAAGGCAAGTTTCAGATGTACAGTGCCTGTTAAATCTAAAGAAATGTTAAGCTTTTTCAAGTTTTGTCAAATTACAACAAACTTCAGAATATTTCTTTTGTTGGGATTTTATGTGACCAGAAGGTAGTGCATAACTGTGAAAAAATTAAATAGTTTTTACAAATAAAATCTGATATCCCTGACTATGATACCTAACGCAACATTCACACCTTCCTGTCGTTTGAGCTACGTCTCCATTTTGTTTTGCCAAATGAGGCTCTGAGATTCAGATAGAGAGAGTCTGTAGTCCTGGAGGAAGATGAAACTCCAACCTAATCTCTTATCTTTTGCAGCTTCTATCAAGTTTTCTACCCAGATTGCCCTATATTATACTCCTCTGTCTTGACATTACCATTGTTCAGCATGTGCCACCTGAAAAAGGTGTGTTGGGACCCAGTGTTGGGTCTGTCTGCCACAGGGCAGTTGTGGCTACTATGTAGTTTACCACCATCAGTCTGTGAATGGGGGAATGACTGAATGTAGTGTAAAGTGCTTTGGAGTCCTCTGGACTTGATAAATCACTATGAAAGTACTGGCCATTTACCATGTCAATATATTGTCTCACCTGGCCTGTGAGTTTCTGTTGCTCCTTCATAGTGACCATAGAGCTCATGGCTGAGTCTCTGGTTAAGGTCTCTTATTTTTTTCTTTTCCTAGTTCTGATCAACTGAACTCCACTCTGCATAACTGGGACAACTTTCACAGCATAAGGACGTCTCCCCCTCTTAAGTCTCAAGAACCTGTTAAACTGTGAGAACACTTGACTCCTCGACTGTGCACTCAGACAAAGAAAAAACCCTCTAGGCATGCTTTACTTGGTGCTTGTTTTTACTATAAGAGTTTTTTTTTTTTTTTTAAACAAAATCGTTTTCTAAATTAAATTACCACAACAAAATAAACTAAAATCATAGGTAAGCAGTACTGTAAGTTGTTATTCAAATATGTTCACTATTTTTCCTTTTAGGACATTATCTATCAAGCTGTCTGTAACCTTTAGAACTTTGTACAAGTTCAAACCTTTTGTGATCTGCACATAGAGGTCATGTTATGTAAGGTCTGTTTGATTTAATTGACATTCATGGAAAGCATGTTTGTGGAAATTGAATGAACCTGATAATTATTTTTGTCATACTGGAACTTGTGACTTTGTTTAACCTGTGATCACTTAAGTGCAATAAGGCACAAGCTGGCATTTGCCTATCAGCTTTCAGCTGCCTTTATTTTCATTGCACAAGTAAAGATAAGCATTCATTTTTTTAACATCAGCAATTGTTTAGGAGACATGTGAAGCATTTTATATAAAAAATCTTTTAAAATGTTGTATTTAAATAAACATTTTAATTATTTAAGTGACTATCTGAATTGGATTTGCATGTTGGGACACACTAAGAGAGATATCTAGCACTGTATGAGAGAACAGAAACTTTTCTGTGTGCTTCATTTAAGCACACAGTCATGTCCATTTTGAACATGTTTATGTTGTCCTGTGGACTCTGGTGTGGTGACATTCAGTGATCTGTAGTGCAGTGCCCCACAGTGGCCAGCCCTGGGACACATTTCCTACCCTCTGATCTGAACTGCATCTGCTGCAAGGTGGACACTGCATTTACATAAAGGTGCAACCACTTAGCGCCTGCCGTCATCAACAGGTTATCGGTTGATCAGCTATGATTGATGCTTTGTTAATACAGATTTAGCTTAGCATATTTTGCCTGCCAAGGGACCCATGAAGAGGTTCAATTACAGAGCAATCTAATTAATTTGAGAGCTTGTTAGAAAGAAAGAGGACAGCAGGCTTTTCAAAAAACTCTGGAATGCAGATGTGCAAGGGACATAATTACAAGATAAGAGACCTAATTGGATCCTGCTGTGTGGCTGCAAAGGGTGTAGCCTTCGCCATGTTTTACAAGTTGCACGGTGTGAAGGTGCGCTTTTTTTATAGCCTTCTCACACACACGGACTTTCCGCTGTATACAAAGTGGAAAGTAGCCCCTTTCTAGTTCCTTTGTCTTCTTGGCAAAAGGTTGTTACTGCAGAGGTATTATGCTTCTCACATCGGTTGGTTTTGTGATAGTTTTACAAAATATTGCACATTTCAAAAATTATTTATTATATAATTCTAAATTAGTTTAACATTTATATTTGTTCAAAGTTCTTGCGCCACACATTGTATTTACAATTATAACTTTAAGGTTTGATTGAGCAGCAGTACTGTGGAAAAGACAAACAGAAAAGAGGGTCTTTTTTGCATTGAACAAAACGTTGGTTACGTATTGTAACTAGCGTAGCTAGCATCCCGTTCAGCGTAGCTAGCATCTCCCACGAGCAGCGACCGGAATCGGAGGGCCTGTCGCCCCGCCTAGCGCCAGCCTTGAAAAGGCTCCTCTCCTCCAGCAGGAGGAAAGCACAGGAGCGGCAAGAGACCTGAGGCATCAGGGCGAGGTCGGCGTGAGGTCGGGCATCCCTCGCAGATCTGGTGCCCGTCAAAGGACATGATGTACCCCGTCTGACAAGACGGGCATGAACGGACGTTCGCTCTTAAGACAGTGCTATCTTAAGCTGAAGAAACTGAGGGAGCCGTTTGTCTGGTCTGACCATTATTTATACAGAGCGGGTGGGCCTGGACTAAGCTTTTTTCAGTGCTGTGCTGCACGCGAGGGATAAACCCACTAGCAATAGCCTTAAAGGGCGAAGCCTATACAAACTAGAACAAGAGAAACTGTGCCTGCCTCACAGTTTCTCTTGTATTGTTTTTATGACCCAAGTCCTTTTTTCCAGAACTCGTCTCGCAGGTCATGTAAAATATTAGCAAGGGGGAGCCGACCACCCTCAGACCCAGAGCCTGCAGAGCTAATCTCATTGTCTTGTTGGCTGGTCGTATTATTCAAACCAGTCTGTTGCCATGGCTTTTATGGGAGAACAATTAAAAAAAAGAGTGTGACATCAACATTTCTCTGAAGGTCCGACAGAGCTTTCTATGGTGGTCCTCCAGTGCCTGGAACTCCACTGCACTCCTGTTGTTATGTCAGGATTGATCTCTACACAGCACACCGAAGGTGCAAGTCAAGATGTGGCTGAAACTGTGCAGGTGATGGGGAGGGTGGGGTGACCCCACAGTAGGTGGTGGATCTCCCACCAGCTGTGCCCATCTGAGGGGAAAAGCAGCCCAGAGGAAGCTCCATTAGTTCCAGGACAGACCAAGGCTGATAGTAGCAGCAGACCCTCCTCTCAATTACTTCTTAATGAAAGAGGTCAATGGAAAATGAATGTAGCTTCTGGAGCAAGGATTTAAACTTGATTTACACAGTTTTTTTACTCATTCACCATTTCTAGACTGAATTTAGACCTGGGTGTCTTACTTTAAAGGTGGACAAACCACACTGCATTCTGTGTCAGGCTAGTGTGGACTTCCAGGTACAACGTTTCTGCTTTCATGTCTTTCACAACACGTTTATATCATAAAGCACAACCTGCTAGTACCAGGCTGATTACCTGAACCACCTTAATTTCTCATGTTAGAGATTTAACAAGATATTAGCCTCCTGAAACTTAAGACCTATTTGCATGACAGCAAGCAGTTGTTTCACATCCAGGATGTCATTCTCCCCTTCCATCACATCCTAAAGCCGATATACTGGGTTGAAGCCTAGTGAAAACCTTTGGAGCACAGTTAGCTCACTGTCATCTTCAAAATATTTGGTCCAACCCCTCTACACCATGGAAAGTCTCTGGAATCCACTTTTTTCACTATTCTGGTGCTTAGTTTGAACTGCAGACAGTTGTCTTCACCATGCCTATAGCACTGAGATGGCTATGTGAATGGCTAAGTTGATAGTTGTGGCAACAAGCAACTAAACTATTGTACCTGAGAAACTGTACAATAGTAAATTGATGAAATGATGGTTACATATTGTTTTTTTTTTCTTTTAATTTGTTGTGATTGTCATTGTTTTCATGGTTCCCTGTTTCTTTTCTTCCTGTCCACATCACTTTTGACTCTTTACATGTCTCAGGCCCTGTCCACTTTTACACCTGAAGCAAATATTTATCATTTATTTAATTGAGTAAAGTTTACTATGCAACACGCGGAGTGTTTGTGGAATGTCCCCTATTTTGAAGAGCAAATTTGTTTTGACACTGCAAGGTTACCAGACCCACCATCTTGTTTGCCCAAACTGACAGCAACACAATAGAGTGTGAGTCATCACCATGAACTGATTCACTCATATCAGAAATTTGTCAGGTAAAACACAGTAGAAAATCTTTCAAGTTTTCAATAAATTGTCATTCAGCACCACCTGAAAGACACAATGCAGAATGACATTACACGTAAAAGATGGCCCCTCTCATTTTTCTATGTTGTCTGGCTTTAGTCAGAAAGTTCACAGAATTGGGTTGACTCTTAGTTGCCTTCTGACCAATATCTCTCTTACTTCTCACACACCAGCTCTTTCAGGCAGGCCACCACCGCCAGGAAAGCGGACAAATTTGTATCAGCTCTGTGTCAGCTCTGTGGCCTCTCCGTGACACCAACAACTCGTGTCTTGCTGCTATCAGTTCACCCATGAGAAACTGCTGCAGTATTTTTACATAACATTTGAGAACCGGTTGTTGTAATGATCGTTTTTTTGTTTTGTTTTGTTTTGTTTTTAATTCTCAGCCCCCCTTTTGAACCTTCCCATTAATGATTTATTTCTGTTTGTTTTGAAGGAGAGGCTCTTAAAAGTTAATGAACTGTTATAGATATTTTCATGCAACCAGAACTGTGCTCTTATTGCAAACATCTTGATTTTCATGTGTCTGCTTTTGTTTCTTTGAGGGCAGAACATTTTTACCATCTACCTCTGTCATTTTTGGTTTTATGTGTAAGATGCTGTGTTGTACATAATCCCACTTAGTTTTGGTCTGTGTCTCCGTGAGAACAAGGGTTGTGTGTGTGTGTTTGTTTATGTGCCTCGTAAGTTTTGGCCCAGCTTCCCTGGCCTAGTTGTCTGCTGTGCTGCCTGTCATTCTTGCATCCATTGACATTCAAACTGAGCTGCTGTGGTTCTTCATGTTTTTCAATTAGACATCACTTCAATCCAGCCTGTTTAGAATTTAAACAGCCAGTCATCCCTGTTTATATAACCCAGAACCATTGGAAAAGCTAAAAACTAAAGCGTTGCATAAATCTTTATAATGACGCACTCAAAAATAAAAGATGTTTACTATGAGGTGCAGCAGATCATAATAGATATGTTAGACTCATCCCAACAGGTGTCCCCCTACAGGCTCTGTCAGAAAAAAAAAACAAAAACACGCAGTGGTAGCACTAAATAACCCAAAAGGCTCGCATTTTTCCAATCACAACAGAGGTGTCATTTACGCCCCCATCACCAGGCGTGACCTGGACCCAGACTGAGCCCCGAGGAGACACGCTATTGATCCACGTAGCCAAGAAAGCCAGCTGCCATTAAAGCCATGACAGTGGAACTGTACGGCATCGATCGGCATGGCCGGGGCCACACCATATTATTTATAGAGGAGAGTTCCATCCTCTTACTCTCTTATGTCTGATAATTGATGGCAAGTGGGGCCTTGCTTCCTACCCTGACCCTGACAAACTGAAAGTCTGATGGATTACATCTAACACAATTATGATTGATATTATCAGATTACAGCACGCAAGACACGGCATGGCAGCTGAGTAGAGCTGAGGCATTCGCTCTGTCAGAACGTCTGCCTCAACTCCTCCGCTGGGAAATGGAAACTCTGCGGTCAAGATGCATTTTGTTGTAACATCAGACCTTGTGCTTGTATGAGACAAAGCATAAATTCTGAAGTGCAAGACAATTTATAGTCTAAGGATAATGAAGCAGTTAAGTTATATCGGTAATGTAATAATCAGGACCTTTATCACAATTTTACAGATACAGGGAGAATCCTATATCTCTTAGATTAAGATCTTTTCAACATCACTATGATGAATACACTGCAGTCAAGGAATATTTGGGGCAAACACTAATAATTAATGTAATCAATGACTTGATTTTATTATTGATTAACCCAAGGTCTACTTTCTAAAGATTTAATTAAGCAGAGTTACAGCTAAGGGGCAACTTTATTTATAGGAAGCTTAACATTCAGAGCATTTCTCAAACTGATTAAAGGTCTGACTTTTATCAAAAGTTTACTAGTCTTTCTAGAGTTTAAAGACAGAAGTTTAATGGACTTGAATTTTTAGTTCTATTGTCGGCTATAAATTTCAGATGCAGATGTTTGGGAAATAGAGGAATTCAAGGTTGTGGAAACGCATCATTTCCCAGAACTAACCTGAGTTTCTGTCAGTTCTTGAACTCTGTTATCTAGTAGGATTGTCATCTTCCAAGAGCGCTCCATCAGCACGGACTGTTGGTTCTGGCTTTGCTTGTTGGATATCCAGGCAGTGGTTCACTTTCGATTCAGAACTGGGTTAAACTGGAAAATACAAAAATATAGCAGGAATTTTACACTAAACTAGATTAAAACAGCAAAGTGCACACACCAAACAAAACATTTGTTGCAAAACAATCGGATAGACGAACCTGGTTTTGTGTAAGTCTTATACTTTGTAAATCTGCTGCTTCCCAGGGATTGAGTCATCATCAGGGCATGTTCAATCAATCAAAGGCAGACTGACAGAAACTTGCAGCAACGTCGCACTAAACACACACATTACGATAAATAGATGCTGCTGTTCTTTCAACATTTGTTAGATTCATGTCCTATTGATTAAAAAAGGAAGCTTAATTACTATATTTTGACTTTTGAGAAAATTAAATATTCTCAATCAAACAGTCGATCAAATTTTAGCTGCATAGCATCTCAAAACAGTCACTATTAAACCAAAGTGCTTTCCATCAGTGCAATAATAAAAAATAAAGACTAGAATAAAAACAGATATATTGGTTGAAAAATAAAAGCCTTAGTGCTACTATCTACTTAAAGCAGTTCTAAAAATGTGTTTTTAAGCTCAGCTTTAAACAAATGTAAATTGTTGCTGGTTATGAATTTCATAGCTTTGGACCAGATGCAGCAAACGAAATGTCACCTCGCTGTTTGGACTTTGACCTGGGGACTTCCAGAAGATGTTGATCAGCAGACCAAAGAGCTCTAGGTAATGTGCTTGTAAAAGATCACATAAACAGAAAGGTGCAATGCCATTAACAACTTTAAAAACAAACATTAAAAGTTTAAAATCAACTCTAGGATGTACTGCGTCAGTGGAGGGAGAAAAGTACAGGAGTGATGTGGCTGTGTCTCCTGGTGTTAGTCAACTTTTTCCTGCAACACTTCTTTTCTAAGCTTACCTTCAAGATCATAAAAATATCCTTAATATTCAGGATGCCATCTGCTGTAGTTGTGGCTAAATCTACAATGTCAGTCAATGAGATTTTAAAGGGTTTTGAAGAAAAGTAGTGTTTAGAAGGAGTGTGTGAGTGCTCACTACAGGATGTCTTGACTTGTTTTCACTTATGCATATTATAGTGGTTAGAAGGCAGGATGATTGTAAAACCACCTTTCCATCTGAAGGCGTGATAATATCCTCACAGCAGACTTTGTTTGACTCGAGTAAATTAGTAGGTTTGCTGAAATTAAAGTTGGTGCATTCCCTTCATTGATTTATTTCCACCACATTTATACGACTCCCCAAGCGTAATGATCGGATTGAGCACTTCACATTTTCTTCCACCTCAATAAGTTAACATTGTTTAATGGTTTTGTGATTTCCCTTTTTTTCTTTGGAAGAGAAAAAAATAAAAACACAACCTCTGTCATGAGAGATGGATTTAAATAATTAGGCCAGAAACGCTTTCATCTTTAATATGATTTTCTGAACCTTGAAGGAATGAATATTTCAAAGATCATGTTGTAATAATATTAGCGAAAACTGGAGCAGGACCCTGAGAAAACAGGGAGTTTTTCACATAGAATACCTGACACTTAATTTTGCATGTTTTGATTCACAGTTCGAGTGTTTGCACGCAAGTGTGGGCGAGCTTGTCTGCGCTCATTTGCAGAACTGTGAAAGCTCGACTCCAGACAAGGCACGGTGAAATTGCTGCATTCACAAGGCCACAGCACAGACTCTTCCTGTCCCATCAATGACCAGCATACCGCTCCCAATCCATTTCTTTATATGCTATTATTATGAGGTTTGCTTGCAGTTTTCCCCTCCTCCTAATCCAATTACCCTGAAGGACTATAATGCAATTTAGACATTGTTTATTATTCAATTAGAGGACATATCTTTCCTTCTCAAACATGCAACGCTTGCCCTTAAAGCCGTTTTATGGCTGAGAAGTTTCTGCATTCTGCCGAGATCATCGTGATGGGGAATTGAATTAACATGACAGAAGGAGTAGCTCCTTACGAGGCTTAAACTGTAACGACAAGCCCGTTAAAATTCATTTTCCACTCTGATTGGATTTAGCGCACTCATCACTGCCTCACAGATATGTCTGTTCTTCATTCATATTTGAGAGAACAAGAGGAAAAAAAAAAGAAAAAAACATAAATCTCACAAATTGGTTCCTGTCTCTTCTTGTTAAAATGATGGAGATTTATGGCTCAACTGAAGCACGGGGCCTCAACCGCTCTCTTGTCCTCGCCGGGATCCGATCCCCAAGTACGCCAACAAAAACTGTTTGACTCTACAATTGTTACAGCACTTGTAGAAAATTAAATTAAATCTCCATTACTCTTCTGGGAGATTTTATGCCAATTTAATTGGAAAAAATAACATTCCTATTAGATATGAATGGTGGATAACGTGAAGGACGTGTCCACTTTGTGGGGCTTTCTCTTGTGTGTCTAAATCACTTCTTTACATCATGGGTTGATTTCTGCTTCATATGTGAGAGTAACTGTTTACAGTTAGCATTTTACAGGATGTGTTAAATGATGCCAAGTTGTATTGCAGAACATAAAATGCATACCCATTTGGAAGTAAGTGTGCAGCTCACATATATCTGCAGTTTCCTGAAACAGTGGTGCAGCAGAGGAGGAGACCTACTCTCCTGCTGCTTCTGGGCTGTTTGCTAGAGCCAAAAGCATTTTAACACCTGTACTAGTGGCCAAGTCCTTTAGCATGGGCCACGCCATAATGAGCTGCTAAGGAGCTTAAGGGGGAAAAAAATGGCTGGGGAAAACATAAAAATGTCCCCAATCAAACAAAAGGTGTGTGTTGCACTCCTGTTAATCATTTTAATTTTATTGGCCCTCCTCATTGGGGATATTTGATTTCATTTTTCACTTTAGCAAAAAGATGGGAGGTCTCATATGTATGGTCAGCATATGGCACATATTAGATTACACATATATTGTGTTTTGTTTAGGTGGTATCATCTTTCTCACACAGAAGCTTCATGCAACATATGTCCTTCCTCATTACTCATATCGCACCAGCTATTGAGGAATATCTGGTTTCTGATACTTTCAGTGCTTCTTATCTTCAAAATGCAACACTTGATCTAAGAATAAAGAAGATAGAAGCGTGACTCAAATATGCATTTATTTAGTAGTTAAATAACTCAAGAGTCAGAGACAACCACTGGAGCCACCACTGTTTGCTTTTGTAAATTCACCTGAATTTCTTTAAGCTTCTACCTGTAACTTTTTTTATAGCAGTCACCTTCTATCCTCTTCAGGTAGGCAATAACAAATCTAGAAATGCATTATTTCAAAGGCATTTGCTGGTTTGTGAAAAGTTTAACGGAACCTAACTATGTGAAACACTTTTTGTCAAATATGGAATAATAACTGCAAGGCAAGTAAATTAAAAAAATCTGAATTCTTTGGCATGTTGGTTGTTTCATAACCTCATGCGGGAGGTTATCATGAAAATCTGATTTCTTCCAATATTTTAACAATTAGGCAAATTGTTCTAGATAATAGCATGACGTGCAGTTAAAACAGATCAATAGTTTTTAAAACTCTTTCTACTTTTGTTTTTGTAACACATCTAATAGTATGAATCAAATATATGTCAGAATCTTATTATTTGCTAATTACTACTTAAATTGATGCATATCAAATACATTTGCAGTTCACTTTTTGCATTTTTCAGTCCCAGCAGGTAAAGTGTGAGTGTGTCTGAAATGTTGCTGTTTATAACGAACCGTCTTCAAAAGCTGCCATACATTAAACACTTTTTTTCCCCCCAAAAGTCTAACTGAAAATGAAATACAAATCTTATGAATGCTTTGATTTAGTGACGAACCTTCTCTGGCCCATCATCATGATTCCATACATAACACATTTATCGCTTACTTTGAAAGTTTTAAATAGTTTAGCACTAGCTTAACTATATGGTCTACTAAAAACTCATTTCTTTTTCCTGGCTATGACTGATTGTGTATAAGAAGCTAAATAGTTTTTTAGCAATCTAAACTCTGTTTTATTTACTTTTATTATTATTTAATTATTGTTTATTATCTATTTTGAGTATTGGTGTGAATGTGAAGCATTTGGATCATTTGCTATTGATTTTAAATGTGCCATATTAATAAACTTGTCATTGACATCAGGAGTATTATCTCAACTTTAATGAAACTATCAAGTCTTGATGAGACAGTCATTTGTGTTTAATATGTGACATCATGGTATAAGTGTCTCAAACTAAAATATAAAACTTCATGGCTTTTGTAGCATTGTTGTGGAGTTGATGCACACAACCTCCACTGCTGCTGTGGAGGGGAAATATTACTGGACTTACTGGCATAACACTTGTATGAAAGGGGACACCATGCACCTCTGGTTCTCTGGCAGTCACATAAACATATAATATGCTATTATATGACAACCATGATAATGTGACTGAATTCCCTTAACCTTTCTACCTGAATCATGAATTGTCTTGTGCTCATCTTCATCTAAATTGCATTATGAAGGCAAAATGCAGTCCAATACATCATCAGTGCAGCAAGTAATTCAGTTTATCAGCACCCAGAGGCTAATAAGACCTATTTTTTTAATGTAAGAATTGTACATTGACAAACGGATTGCATTTACTTCCTTCTACCTTGCTTATTATCAGTAACCTGTAATATAAATATGCAAATCCACTGCTTGAACTTTACAATCCTCCGTTGAGGCTATTCATCTCCTTTAAAGTGTTCATTTCCATGTGGAGAGCCCCCATGCATCAAGCTGTGTCATTTTGAAAGCAAATATTAATCAATTTTGCATTGTGCATTGGCCCAGAGCAGTGTGTAATATATGATGCGCCTGTGCTAGGACAGATGCATGCAAACGCTCCTCTAGTCAAACTTCTGATAACTGGGAACTGGCTGTACCATTATATGGTATCATTAAGCTTTATCTCCATAGTGTGCTGTCCGGTCTCACTCTGGAGCCTTTCTTTAAATTGCTTTGTTTTCCAGAGAACAGACGTATGCTTTAATGCTAATTTACTTCAGCGTCTCTTGCTTAAAAATTAGATTAAAATACTGAAGCAACATTAAATGCAACCAGATTTTAGTTATGTGGGGAGCAAGGATCACTTTGAAGAAAGCTAATCTTATCCAAGTACATGGTATAATTTTGATTGGAAATGGAAGTCAAGGGTTTATGTTAAACACTGTGGTAAAGTCAGACATTTTGGACCAATGCAAGAACAGTTAATAAAAGTTTGTAAAGAGCATGCTAACATTTCACATTTGAAGACAAATTGTGCATGTTAATGTTGCTATAATAATGTTGCTATAAATAACATTATAGCAACGTTCAACAAAGGTCTGAACGCAGCTTGATCTATATTCAGACTTTTCTTCTCAAAACAGTAAATATAGTTTAGACTTTGTGTGAAATAAATAAAAACTTGCAAAAAGAAGCAAATAAACATGACAAAGTGATGAAAATCATTTGGCTGTAAACAAAGCAAGGTCTCACAAAGCAGCATTGTGGATTTGACAAGCTATCATATTGAGTAATACCACATTAGGATAGTCTGGCTGGTCATTGCGAGTCGCGCGACAGGCCTTTCCAAGCAATTTGACAGAATGAAATAACAATCCTGATAAAGCCAGGCTAGCAACTAAGTTAAAAAAGGAGAAAGAGCATACAGCAAATACAGCAGCCTGGCCCATTTCCCTAAGGGCTCCCTCCTACTCAATAGTGTCAGACACGGCAGACAAACGATGATAAAGTGATCCTCTCATGACTCTGACAGGCAGGAAAAGACAGCAGCAAGGCCTGCCCATGCAATAACGCCAGTCAAGCAGGCTCAAAGAAGAGCAATGAGACACTTTTTATGTGTAAGAGCACAATCAAAGCAACCACCTACGCCTGAAATCATCTCCCTAATTATTGCCAGTGACCTGTTAATAAAGAAAAGCATATTGTTGCTGTCTGTTCAGGGAGGTCTGTTACCTTTCAAAGAGTCCCTTGAAGAGAAACCATGATTTAAGCAATGCTTTTTCCACCATGTCATAGTGTTTTACTGGCATCAATAGCAAACCTTTCACTTCACTTACAATTTAAAGTTTTCCTGCTCAGCTTTAGACCACCTTGTGGATTGAATTCCAACCAGAAATGGGTTAAAGTACAACAACTCTTGTGGGGGACTGTAGCCCAAATGTTGTAAAAGCCTAAGAGTTGTCTGAGTTTACTTTTCCTACCTGACAGTCAAGAAGACTAGATTTGGATGGGGACCAAAAATGCAATATTTGTTACATTTTCAGCTGCTGCAATTTGCTTTCACACTGCAATGTGTCAAACAAACCCAACCCTTTGAGCTACCTCTTCCCCTTCTGCGCTGCACCAAGAACCACAGAAGGTAACGACACCAAAACCTTTGAAGAAGGCAATGTGCGCAACTTCCTTTGTCACAAAATGTAAACAAAAATAGATTGCGCATTCACACCTCTCCAAACAAACCGGACTTTCTAGACAAATGGGCTAGAGTTTGATTAAAGCAGACTGAACTGGGCTGGTGTGAATGCACCCTTAGACATGATGCCTGTCGACTTGAGTACAAAAAGAAAACTTTTCTAGTAATTAGAGATGAAACACATTCATTCCATTTGTCATAGAACACTGCTCTGACAAGTAATGTGTATAGTCTGTGTTCTGAGTTTTATTTATTAGCTTAAGACATTTATGTTCTTTACTTGAGAACTTGTAGGCTCTTTCAAGGAATTAAAAGTGATAAGACTTTTTTTAAACTAGGGAGTCTCCAAGTTCTTCCAGTGTAACTCCGTGCTGTCAGTTGTAACCCAGCATCAACGTGAATACCTAACTATTTTCTTTCTTTAACTAAAAAAATCATGTTAAAATACCAGCACACTATTAATTTTAGTCATCTTAGACAAATGCCTTTAGTCATTGTCCCTTTTGGTTTACCAACTGATCTTAAAGTGCATAAAATAAGCTTATTTCACTTGACAAAGCAACAGGGCCAACAGAAGACTTGCTGAGCCAGAAGGTTGAGTATGTAATATCAAAGGGACACCCCAATTGTGTCGAGGAGCAGACAGCACCAACACAAGCAGTCCATTTCTCTGTTAATTATAGTCATATTGCTGTATTGAAGTCCACTGTTCCTTAACATATTCTTTGCTCTCGATCCCTTTTGTCTCAGATAATGGAATGTCAGCTCTGTGTGATTCCTGTGTGTTGCAGAGTGTTGATCAAAGTGACCTCTGCACCCTTTTGCTCTTGCAAATCAATACACGCACTCAACGCGAGCTGACAGAGGCAGGCACAACATATAATAAATGACAATTCCCCGTGGCAGGAGCATATCTGACAGCCACTGCTCATGGCAGTCATTTTCATGTGATGCCAAGCTGTTATGTTCAAAGTGGGATTCATTTGCCAACACTGCTCCACACAGATGCTGATATTACAAGGCTTACTTGTAAGCACCTCATCCCCCAGTCATACGTTCCCACTGAAGCTGTCCCAGACAAGTGCTGACAGAGACAGCGGTATTACAGTTGTATCTTTTTATTGTTGTTGTCTTTCAAAGGGAGCTTATATTGAAACCAATTTTCCTCTTAAGGGAGCAAATTGTTCACAGAAAATTGTAACTGCCATCGCTTGGAGATGATTGGATGCATCTTTTGGGTGCTGGCAGCAAAGAATGGAAGGATTTCATATGCAGGAGGAGAAAGGAAGTAGAAGGGGGAAAAAAAGAACAGCACATATTAAAGAATGTGTTGAGAAAAATGAGCGTGAATTTTCACACGCTCCGGATGATGGAAATGGCTGCTGTTTTGCCAGGTGGTGGTGGGGATAGAAATCTTATGTGGGGGGTTTGTTTTGTTACAAAGAGGTAGTGGCAATGTGAAGAGGGCTCTGGAGATGCACTTTTTTTTTTTAAATCTATATCTTGAGTCAGCCTGAAGAACTGAAAATAGTAATTTAACTATATCTTGTTTTTTACAAAAGTTAACATAGGATTATTTTTGGCTGGCAAATCTAGAGCTTTTCATAAACACTTCAAGTTAGCTATGTATATTTAGGAAAAATATTTTTCTTCACATCATAATGGATCTTTTATGATGTCGTAACCCTATACAAAGTTTGTTTAGCAGAGTTTTAAATGTGATTTTAAATAAACTTACTATCACATAACCTTCTTAGATTAAGTTATATATAAGTTATATATCTATGACTTTGAATTTATATTAAATTAAGAGTACACATCTATGATTAATATATTGTCATTGATGGTCTATTTGTTCTCTCAGCTTCACTTCCTGTTTTTCCCAACTTCCATGGATTTACTCCTACAACCAGTAGATTAGACTAGGCCACAATGTCCTGCTCAGGGTTACTGATTTCAATGTTCAGGTTTTAGTAGAATATCTGATTTAAGCTGATAGCAACATTACACTTGATGCAGCATAAGAATTTAAAGGTCTAATTAAATACTAAGAATTTTAATTAATCACACCATTCATAATACAACTCTTAACATAATACAGGAATATAATTAAGTAATCTTACAACGTATGCTGTTATTCTGCCCTCCCGGAATATACTTAAACAGTTTTCTGATATATGAACATCATTCCAATGAAAAGAAAAGGCCTGTTTACTCCCTCCAACACAAGACAGTAAAACTGTGATGGCATAAAGAAAAAATCAACAACATTGAACAACGTTCCATTAGATTATTATTTAGCAATAGTTAACATGTTTAAATTACTGCTATAGATTGCTAAAATGCTAGTGCAAAGTGAATGATTGGCATTTTTGCTGTAAAAATAGACTTATTAAGCTAATATGCACAGGCTTTACATAAAATCAACAATACATTTAAATATGTATCAGGCATATAATGTATGTACTCAGGAGGGCACCATTGTAGCTCCCGACACTGTAGATGAGCTAATACGGCAACGCCATTTTGGTCAAAATTGTTTTGAAATTACCAGTTGTACAAGGTTTGAATGGAGTTTGACCTTTCAGTGAGAAGCTTTTTAAGAGGTAGTCTAAAGCAGAAAGTACCAATGCATCATGCTAAGTAGTACACTCAGCATGTTTGACTTGCACATGTTGGAGTGGTCTCTGTTTGGCCCACCATGTCGTCTTTTGCAACATGGATCTAAAGAAGTTTTTAAAATATTAAGGAAAAATTGATTACTAAACTACAGAGTAAGGATCTTTTTGCAAATAAAGAAAGTAAACAGTTTCTAAAGAAGAGTTCATTGTGGCAGAATTAAGCCTTTTATTTGCATCAATTTCTTGCACAAATTTACCTCATGAGTTTGGTCTGGTTTTATTTATTTCAGTTTTGTTTTATTTTTCTTATTTCTGGCAAGATATTAATTTTTTATAGATGTTTATTAAACCAGAGATAAGTTTCCTAGAGAGCAGACAGTTTTAAACTGGTTGGTTAAATTGGGTGTAGCATGGAGAAACACTGGTGTCGCTGTATGAATGTAATGTTGCTTGCATGCCAGAGGTGATTTGACCATAGAGGAGTTATAGCAGGAGTTTAGACCCATGGTGTTGGCATCGTGCTAGGTCCAAGAAAATAAATTGTACGATCAATAAAATGACTTGTTAGACCCATAAATGCACAGTATTATAAAGTAACCAACAAGTTCCATTAGAATTCAAAGACTGTTCCCTGTAAGATCACAAAAAATTTTAATAAAGTATATAGTAAGTTCAGGAAAAGTATCTGGAAAAGCGCATAACATTTAGTGCAAAAGAACCTTGTGAGTTCTGGAAAGTAACAGGTAAGTTCCCTCTAGGTTCTCAGACAAATACATAATAAGTGCTGGTAAGTATGGTACCTGTCTATTAAGTAATCACTAGGTTTGGGCAAAGTACCGACTGCATTTAGTGCTCCTAAAATATTGTTTTTTAGAAGAAAAATGGATGTCAAAAGTATGGTACCAGAAATAGGTTTAAAAAAATAACTACGCAAAAAAGTGCAAACGCAAAGTTTATCAGCTGGAGTCAGTACCATTATCTTTATTTGATCCCGGTCTGCTCCCCTTCCTGTATCGACACCAACAGGTCCCTGCAGCTGCTGCTAATTGCCCACAATCCTGACAATTCTCTAACAATGGACAGAATGAATTATGAAAGTGGCAGAACCGACCCAAACTCCGCATCCACACCTCCAAGCAACTCTGTTTGTTTTGCGCAAGCCTGACTCATCCATTAGGGGTTATTGTTTTCTCCAAACATGACATTGATTCAATTTAGCAGCAATCAATTTCAAATGGTTCTGACATTCAGATATGACCTTAAAGCCTGGCAGACCAAAGAACTATGATTAGGATTAAACTTTTGTTAATGAGGTGATTTCTCTTCACATGGCTCTGTGTGACACCGTGGAACAGGAGTGGTCAGTAAAAATTAGATCAATTATTGGGAATGAAACCGCTTTAACTTGATTACCCCTGCTCTTGCTAATTTGTGTAATTAATAACCTTCTCTGAGCTGCAGAGAGCAGTTTATTAATAACAATCTATATCTGTGCTCTGTAATGAAACGGCAGAGGCCGGGGCCATCCTTACTGCAGGTAATGTCACAATCAATGGTGTCCAACACACATGTTAATTACCGCCGTTATTAATTGTTACAGTTGAATCTGAATGCTACATGCTGTCACCTCCTTTGTCCTATTATGTATAGCAATCAGTGGATTGAAAATGGCAAATCTAATTAGCCATTCAGCAAGCAGGCTGGGAATCCAAATGAGACGGTATCGCCCCTGACAGCTGGCAGCTGAGGCGCCGCTCACACTGGGCCGTGAACAAAACCAGCATTATCCACTGCCCCGGGAACAACAGGAAAAGGCATGTATCGCAAACTAATAAATACATTCACAGCAGCGGCCTGCCATATCACACAATGGTCTAATGAAATGCCTGCTTGATGCCTTTGTTTGGGTACAAGGAGTGTTTATGCATTTATCTGTACAGGGAGCACCTCATCCATCCAGCAAGCAGTCGTTTTCCTCGGCAAGGCAGAGACTGTGCCAACAAGGACTCATGGTAAAAAGAAATTAAATTATATAACATACAGTTGTATGGAAATAGGTAGCTTGTGTTCACTATTTTTATTTTTTGAAGAGTAATTTAACAGCCTGGAAGTTAAGCTAAATTAATTTTAAAAATTGTAGTTCTTTTAATCATTGGCATTAATGTTGGTCTTAAAGTGACAAAACAGGAATCTTCCATTGCTGCGAGTAATGACACACCCTCAGAACAATACAATAATTCAATTGTCCTTTGATCCACATGTGACCGCATTTGATAATCAAAAGTGTCTGTGATTAAATTTGCCTGATCTGCCACTGTTACTTAATTTTCTAAGAGTAAAGAGAGAGATTAGAAAAGGTCATTGATAAGGACAGCAGGACATAGTTCACTTCATTCAATTTAGCATGGATGGCCAAGTGGATAAGAGTATGTATAATTTCAAAAACAAAAAAAAAGAAAGAAAGATTCACTGTTTAGTTCACTGTTCTCTGGCTAAACGTTGTGGATTGTTTATTGTCTTCACATGAGATGTAAAGGGTGTGGACCACTTTTTGAAAGGAATTATTCACCTCATTTAAGCTTTATTATCTTAAAATCAATATCTTTAAACTGCATAGAAACATCAGCTGCATTCTACATATTACAGCTACTCTGCTAATGAACAAACTCCTGTTCTACTCTTAAGAGTCTAACCAGGGGGGCATTTTGTTTTAATAACAAATATATGCAGACAATGAAAACACGACTGCGTAATGAGGGAACATACTGTCTCTTAGTTTAATTATGTGTTCTCTTTATACTTAGCAGGATTATCCAAGTTCCAAGCTGGAAAATAAAACAAGAAGTTGAAATTCCGACAGTGAAAGTCGGAGATCGCTGAGGAACCCAGAGTATCCAGTATGGCTGCCATGCATTCAGAATGTAGTGAAAACTGCCATTATTAGCTATTTATTTGCACTTCTCATGGTTTGTATCTCATTAAAATAGAGCAGTACTAAGTGTCATACAATATCTATTAGTATATATATTATTTTGATGTTTGAACACATCAAATGAATGACTGCTATCAGCTTGTGCTATTAACACCAGCTTAAACCAAAACAAATAGCAAATTCTACTGTTTTCCCTCTGGTAACTCGGATATTATGAAGTCCTTCCCACCTCCAATCTCCAAGATAAAATTTTAAAAAGTTAAACAATGCCCAAGTAAAAATATCCATGTAAAGGAGCAGATTTTTGGAATAGAACAAAAAAAATGTGCATAACCAGAGAACACAGTATGCATGTGGGAAAGGGTATTCTGGTTACAAACACACCATACTCACAGTGGAACATGGTGGTGGCTGTATCATGATGTGGGGATGCTTTTCTTCATAAGGGAGGGGAAAGTTGGTCCGGGTTTATGCTCCAGTCCTATAAGAGAACCTGTAAGACACACCAGCCTGAACATCAGGTGGTGGTTAACATTTTCACTGGATAATGACCCAAAACATTTACCCAGAACTACAATCGAATGTTTTAGATCAAGTTATTTTAATTGTCCCAGTTAATTTCCACATTTATATCCGATTGAAAATTTGTGGCTAAACGTGACAATTGATCTCCAAAGATGCTTTTGCTCCAATGTGACAAAGCTTCAGCTACTTTCCTAAGAACAACAGGCAAAATCTCCAGTTTCTAGAGACATTTCCAATAGACTCGCTGCAGAAAAATGTAGAATCATCTTTCTTCCACTTCATAATTATGATCTACATTGTATTGCTTTAATCACAAATAATTCATATAAATTTAAGCTCCCGCTGGTTGTAATATATTTTGTAAACCATTTGTTTGAGACCTGCTGGTAAGACAGGAAGATGTTCACTTTCTAATAGATCCTGTACACACACGCATGCACACGCCCACACACGGCGATTCATGTTTAAAGAAGACAGCGGCTTCTGTCCTCATCCAGAGGCACCTGTAAATAATGCAGTGTTAAAGGTGGCAGCCAGGCAGGAATTAGAAGGTGAGCAGGTGGAGGGACCCCCCACCCCAACACCCACCCCACTGCAACACAGCTTCATGCCAAGTCTCACTTTCAGCCTCACCATCCATATTCTTAACACCACAGGTGCTGAGCACCACCGCTGCAGGCCCTACAGGGGGGGACGCCGGCCTCTCCGCTCATCGTACTCAAAGCAGTGATGGGCAATAAAAACACTTCCCACCTTAAGTGAAAGATACGACTTTAAATATTTTACACACATTCTGCATATGCAATTTATCCACACCTGGCTCTCAGGAGCAACAACATCTGGTAGCTGTTGCTTTAGGGGCAATTAATTCTTCATCCAAGTGTACAGGTCCTTTCTGAAAATGCGGAAGAATGACTTATGTTTCACTTAGATGAGCTCAAGTTTCGCAGAGTAGTCTGGTAAAAACTATAAAATACATTCAAAGGGTCAATTGTTTGGTGCAATAGTGTCTATGTGTTTGCAAAAACTTAAGGTTCAGTCATACAGTGACCCTCCATAAAAAGTAAAATTTTTCCTTACTAGTGGTGTTTGGTGGTTGGACAAACACATGAACACAGATGAACTATAAAAGTAAGTAAACAGAACAAAAACATCTTAAAATAAAACACAAACCAAAATAATAATGTTTTTTTTTTTATGTTTCACTTTCTTCTACATAACCTGTGTTCAATATGTGACCTTCTTTTGCATTAATTCCTATAACACCTTTTTGCACACCTAGTTGCTTGGAAGACTCATTTTCTGCAGTTTGGCTATACAAGGTATATTACATGAAAAAACATTAAACCTGAAAAAGTTTTTCACCTTTTTTTTTTTTTTTTTTTTTTTCATTAAATTCTCCATTAACATCAAGATTTAGACTAGGGCTATGAGAGGATTTAAAAAGTCAAATGTCTATTTTCTTTATTAAAGAAATCAAGTTATCCAAATCAAACTGGCATAATATGAAAAAGTTTTCTCTTGTTTAACCACATTTTTTTTTAAACTTGAAACTGACAAAATGCTCAAATTTAAGATCACTTAAATAAAACCCGCATAATAATCTAAAGTAGGATAAAAGATTTTAGAAAGCAACAAATCATCATTCATTCTAAAGAAATTCAAGAACAGATGAAAAACAAAGTCATTGACATGATTAAATCTAGGAAGAGTTACAAATGTAAAGGCCCAAAATCTAACTGATCCTTAATAAAACCCTCATTTAAAGAACAGCTCTTGAATTTACTCTCTTCGTCTAATTTTAAAATTTGTTTGATGATCTGAAACATTTACCTTAACAAAAACAAAGAACAAAAACACAGTTTGCCTAAATGATATCAAGTCATCCAATAACAGATAAGCAAACTGAGCACAGACCAAGACATCACCACCATCATGTTTCACAGATAAAGGTTTTCCTGTAGTGATCCTGGGTGCTTCACTCACCCAACATGGCTGCCTATTGACTTTTCCCACAACCTTACCAGAGCTCCCAAAAAATAATTAGACTAATTCATTTTTGGGGGTTTCTTATATAAAATAGCCAGGAGATGCTTAAGTTGCAGCTTATTGATTTGAATAACTTTAACTGCCCAACAAAGAAGTTTATTAGTGATTTTTTTTTTTTAGACTTTGCACTGAAGATAGCCACATTTTTGTCTGAATCATCATATTTTTACAACTTGCATAAAAACCTGGAAGATCCTATTTTTACTTTTCACAAATATGCAAGATTTATTGTAACATTTCTCAAACCATACTCAGATAGAAAGGGGATTATTAGCACATCTTCTATTTCTATGTAGAACCTATAGAAATAGAAGGCAGGTGAGAAGGGGTGGTGACAAAAATGCTCATTTTGTGTCCTGACAACACAGAGGCCAGAGGCACCGGGGTCCTTCTGCTGATGAATCAAATGGATAGATCTGCCTAATGCCTGGGCGTAATTTTGGAGGAGGCATGTGTCTGCGGAAAAGAAACCGATCAGGATAATGGTGAAAAATAACTGTCCTCTGAGGCCTGAAGGAAAAGAAAAACATCTAAAGCTCAGATTTTTAGACAGCTTAAAGTGACCGAGTAAGTGCAGAGTTAATACTTTTGGCAATAAACATTTAGGTTGATTACACCACTTTGACTTCATCAGAAACTGACCTTTGAAGACACTAAATAAAACCAGTTACCGTGATGGAGTTGAAACAACATTGAAGTGGTATATTGGGTTAGGACTGATTCGCTTAAAAACATTCATGCTGCACTCTTTTTCATCTTTAGTGCCAGAAATCACTGCTTTCCTGTTGTCAGAATGGCCTTAAACATTTACCTTCCTCCTGTGCTGATAGGATTCCTTTGTTTATTGCTGTCTTTTCCCATGGGAATGAAAGCAGATGTAGAGTTCAATGCTAAGTGTGAAGTGCCCTGCATTCCCATGTACTGTATAACAACTTGGGACACCAAAGAGCCTTAAGAAATGCTGTTTGCTTTGACCACACTGCCACCAAGGCCTGTGTCTGATGGTATGGAAGTGAGAGCTGCAGCAGTAAAATGTTTAGATTGGGTTAAAAGAGAACAAAACAGTCCTCTGTCAGTGAGAAATAACAGGGAACATTTCTAAATCTGCACCAAAATAAGAGTTTCTGTTTTGAGAGAATTTTACAGTTTAAGGTCAAGAAAGATTTGTTGAAATTGAAATTACTGGAACTTTCCTCAGTTCATGGACAATCATAATGTATTTCCTCCCGTTTAAAATCTGTGTGTTTGGGTTTGGCGGTTGTTTGGGTGAAGCTCAGAGCAGGTGAGGTCAGACCGCAGTGCCGCCGTTCATCGCTGGCTTGTGAGGAGGGCGGGGCTGAGGTGCTGGATGGACACCGGTTGTGGTGGCTGTTTATCATAAACACAGCCTAGCCCAGAGAGGTCCATCTGCTTTGATTTTATTTAGTGATTCCCCCCAGGGACCTGAGCTGGAGTGAGAATAACAATACTCGAGCCCATCTGTTCCTGTAGAAACCAGCCCCGGCTAAATTACCGCACACTACGAGCGGCTGGCATATGCTGTGGCATAAAGCTACAAGAGGGCATTGTGCGCCAGCTGTTCTGTTGACAAATACTTATCTGGCACTTCTGAACTCAGCTTGCTGAGCTGGTTTCAAGTTTGACTCCAAACTAAACAGGGTAAGGTGTTAGAAAGGGTTCCTGAGGGGAAGGGAAGGGAGGGGCGGTGAAGAGTGTGTGTAATACATGCTGATTTATCCCTGGGTATCATTTTGTCAGAGACCGTCTGGGGAATTGGGTCACTGGATGAAGATTTAATCTGAACATACAGGATAGTCGACTGAAGCCCGCCAAGTGGGCAAAACAGACAACATCTAATCTTTGTTATCCTCCAGTTAGAAAAACAGATTGTGATCATATTGTTATTGTGTTTACAGCTCAGTGGATGATCTTCATCCAAAGACCTAAAGTAGGCTCCATCATAGTAATCTGATCTCTACAGAGAGAAATAAAGATGTACAAGAGGTTTAGAAGGATTCACACACATATTCTAAATAATGGCTAATATTACCCTGCAGAAGTATTAATTCTGAACTGCATATGAATGATTAAGACAAAATAATGCCTAATGGAAAAGAGGAAGTACAGTTAAAACAATAATTATTGACAGATACACTTTGTCAGTTTTTCTTTGTATACAGATCATTTGGGAACGGGACAGATTCAGGTCTGGACTTCGACTGAAAATGCTTTTATCTAAATTATTACACTGTTGTTTTTGGAAGGTAAAGATGGACCACAATTCAGTCTCAGCTTCAAACAGAGTTTTTTTTTTTTTTTTTTTTCAGGATTGCTCGTCAATTAACTTTTTATTCCTTTCCATGCCAGTCTTAAACTTTCCTGCCTGCTGGAAAATGTTGCTGCCACCATCTTGTTTCAAAGTGTGAATAATATGTTCAGGGTGATGTGAAGTGTTAGTATTCCACAACACATCCTGTTTTGCATGTAGGCCAAAAAGTTCAATTTTAAGTGCTTTAAATTTGTTTTAAAACTTTCAGTAAATCGCCTGCTGAGTTCATGACTGTTTGACCACAAATGTTCTCTGACAAACCTGTGAGGCCTTCACAGAGCAGCTGGATTTACACACATTTGCTCACAGGTGACTTCTTCATTGGATTTTAAATAGTCTTAGAATAAAGGGGGGTAAATACAAATTCTTAAATAACTTTTCATATTTTTATTTGTGGATAAAGTGAAATCCACTTCCACCTCCTTTGGGATTTTTTACCGAATAAATTAAAAAAAAAGGAATTTTATCACTTTTTCTCTTCAACACCAGACAGTCTGCTACTAAAAAAATATATTTTAACATATGTGGCATTTAACTTATTTGCCAGATTATCCATAATTTATCGATTAAATGAAGCTAACTGCAATAAAAGCCACAAGTAGCTAAACTTGAAGGCAAAACTTTCCTTTCTTCGAAGGTGAATTGTCGCCACACTAAAGAAGTCCTAAATGTATTTACAACATCCAGCATACCCATCAAAATGGGCTTTATTTGGTTAACATTTACAGGAACATCACTGACATTAAGGTTCCACCCGCTACATATGTCACACTGTACAGATGTAACATAAAAAAAAAAAAACATTAAAAACCCCAACCTCTACTCAGAGCTTCCTGCCAGTGAATAAGGAGCCAATCAGCAACAAGCTCCAGCAGTGCAAGAAGTTTGTTCTGTCAGGATCCCAGCGACAGCGGACAAGACCACAGAGCCAAACAGATCGGCTATTTTTCAACCTCCTTTTGACTTTATACTCTTAAATCCATGATTAAGACATGATTAAGTTAAGAAAAATATCCAAACACATATAGCTGAAGCCAAATATTCATATACAGTATAAAAAGTATGACAGTAAAGTTTCCTAAACTTTTCCATTATTAGGTCAGCAAGGATTACCTAAATTATTTCTATATGCTAGAGGCCAAAAATAATGGCATTATTTTTTATTACTTTTTTCAAACTCAGAAGATGACATAAACTAAAGTGTCTATGCCTTTAAGCTATTTAGGGAAGCTCCGATGATGATGTCATGGCTTTGCAAGGCACACCTGTGGATGTATTTTAAGGCAACAGACTCGAACACACATCTGCCAAGACGTGTATGACATCAGCCAAGAGTTCTGGAAGATAATTGTAGACCTCGACAGGTCTGGTGCTTCCTTGGGTACAATTTCCTGATGCCAGAGGGTGTCATGTTTATGGGTTCAAATAATAATACGCAATAAGGAACACCATATTTTTCATGGGAGAGACGAATTCTGTGTCCAAGAGATGAAGGTGTTGGGGTGAAACGTGCATCAACCTAAAAGCAAAAGACTGTGAAATTAACTGGCTGAAACTGGGCAGAGTGTTGTTATCCAAAGTGAAACAAGTTACTTTCCTTAAATAGGCTGAAATGCCATGCAGTCATGAAGAAGCCAAGAAGCAACATAAAAAGCCAAATTTAAGCTTACAAAAAACAACTTTTTATTTTTGCCATTTAGCAAATAGAAATACTTATTGTAACCCAAACTGACCTCATTTATTGTCTTCATAGTGAAGAAAAAAGGTTTTATTCAGTGTATGTAAAATCTGATTTCAGCTGTTTTTATCCAATGCTGATATATGTAGTTTGCTGATTTCTGTGTGTGGTACAAAACATTTGACCACTTAGGATCTAAAGTGGAACATAATCAAAGCAATATTTGTCAGTTTAATTTCTTTAATAAAATGTCTTATTTAAATACACAGATATATGGTGTTCAAAGGTTACACCCATTGTGCCTCTTCATTTCTCATCCTTTGTTAACTGATAATTGAGTCCCTGTTAACAATCAGTAGTTGCTATCAGATAACATAAAGTACAAACACTCACTTAAATATACAGTGAAAGAGGCCAAAGAGTACCAACATCATCAACCCTGTTTCATTTTTTTCCCTATTTTGTTAGGATTAGAGTTTAATAAATAATATTTGATCAGATCTGTTCTGTTATCTAGGGCCAGGCTGGAAGTATCACACGTCACACTTTCATTAAAGGCAGCAAGAGTCAATACTTTGCTTCTGTTGGAAATCAGGCCTGCCAGGACAGGCAGGAGAGGGGAGAAAGGCTTTGTAAACATAAAACATAATTCAGACTTCCTCGTTAACACAAAGAGCGAGACACTGCATTTCTTCACACCACACACCCTCGACTTAGAGGAAAAACAGCCAGACTTCTCCAGTTTTTCACCTCATTGACCCTATGAATGCACAGAGTGGTCCACCAAGCAGCTTTACAATAGAACCCATTGTACAAGTCTCCTTTCATGCATTTATCTACCACCTACCCTGCATTAGCAATGCAGGCCATTCTTTAGAGCAACAGCAGAGGAGCAAATCTGTATTCCGTAACAAAACGCTGATGTCTCCCTCCCAACAAATTAGCACTCAGGTTTTCAAACGGGAGAGTGTACGAAAAAAATGTAAACGTTTCCTGATAGGTCCACTTGGAAATGGTGGAAAGGTGCTGAAGTTTGTGGCAAAGCGCGATACTTTTAGAAAGGCTGTGTTTTATTCTGCAAATCATACACTGAAGGACATTTCTACAGATGATATGGAGATATGTAAACCAGTTCACAAAGAGCATGGTCATAATGCGACTGCACACTGAGTTGACATCTATACTGTTACTACCCAGAGAAATCTATGCTACTAAGAGATTTTGCACAAGGTTTTTAGAACAGCACGTAGAGGCTGGGTGAGGTTTTCCACACTGTGTTGCTTCCTTAATGTGCGATATGGAAAGCTCCCATGTATTACAGTGATTAAGAATAGCAGGACTCCTCTTTTCTTAAGGTAAATGAGGTGAGCAAGGTCCTCCCACAGGCTCGATTTGTTTTTGTTGCACATGTTTAGTCAGCCACTGCGACGCAACGCGCCCCACAGCCTGTCGTCTCCATCCTCCCTCAACAGGGAGTGAATCCTCATAATGCCTACTTTCGCTTCATTAACCACTGCCGATGCTCAGCTGTGAGACACATGAAAGCTACATAGGACTACATAAGGAACACAATACTTTAAACTAACGCACAGTGCAAATAGGCTTCTCCCTTCTTTCGTCCATCTCCCTAACTTCCAGAAATGAGCCGGCTTTGAGGGAGAGGATTACGCCAGACAGCGCCCCTTGCTGGCAAACAGCTTCTCTTCTATTAGTTCGGCCATAAAAGTTCTGGTCTTTCTCTGAACCGCCAGGCCTGAAGGAGTGGAGATGGAGCGGCAGAGGATGAAAGGCGGAGGCTTTTGGGAGAGGAATCTACTTGTAAAGGCTCATGGTTGGGCTCTGATACATGCACATGTAGGCGTCGCAGAGCAGACGTCGCGCCTGACCCTGGATGCTCTTGGGGTCTAAGGTGTGCAGCTCCTCTGGGGTCATTTTCAGATAGGCTTCCACTTCAGGACAGGGAGACACCTGCGGTATGTTGAAACCATTCTGGCCTCCTGCAACACGAGATTTAACAGTCACTGTTAAATTTAGACTTTCCGAGAACTGACCAGTAACATGTGTACAACTACTTATAAAGCTATGCATTTAAAAAGCAAGACTTGTTAAGATGATGAACCTTTTCTTAAATTATATACATTAAACTTTCAGATGTTGGGATAATGAGGATAATGAATGTAAAAAAAATCCGTGCAGTAAAAATGTGAAATAGCACTGTGTCTCTGTAAGTGTAGGGTGGGTGATATGGAATTAAATCGCAATACTTTGTGCTGCTATAGTGATAATGATAAAAGGGACAATCTGAACTATTTATTACTTGTTTAGGTAACAGCAATCATAGCCTCACAAGGACAAATACTGCTCTTTAGAAACATATCCACTGGTAACGCGCTTCTTTAGGACACCAGTCACATAAAGAAGAGTGATTTGTTTCACTAAGCTGAACACAGTAACAGAATTTAATCAAATTTTCCAATGTACTGATGCTCTAATTGAAAAAAACAAAAAACAGTGGAGAAAATAATAAAAAAGAAAAGAAAAATAATAAAACTTACAATCCCAAATGACGGTTTTTTGGAGGGTGTAACATTAATTTGAATTTGTTGTGACAAATGCAAATCAAAATACTCTTCGCAAGAAATTTTTCACGATAAATGATAATTGCTCTCCCAAATTAGGGGAGTTAATTTAGGGAATAGATTCAATGATATCCCAAAAACAAGCAAAACAATGGGAAGGTTGAAATGTTTCTTTATATATGTATAATAGTACTAAGTGTGAATCAGCATGAGCGTTGAGTTGTAAAGGCTTGCAAGGATAAAAAAAAAAAAAAAAAACAATCTAAACTTCTGTGATATGCAACTATTTTGTTCTGATTATTGCGTAACTTTTTTTCCCCGATATTACCATTATAGCTAATTAAAAAAAAATTTTATAAATTTTTTTAGATGATGATATTATATGTTGCCCCAGAAGATATCCAACATGTGAACAATAAATAAATTGTTTAGACCTCAGTTTAGTTACTTTACTTCAGAACAAAGCGTTGTGCGGCAGTCACACCCACCATCACGGTCTGCCATGCTGTCGAAGAAGAGCCAGGCAGAGTCGGCGCTGCCGTACTTGACGAAGGCCACGTAGTGACTGGTTTCGATGCACAGCACAGCGAACAGCTCCATCCGCTGGCGGGGAAAGCCACCCTGACGTCCCTGGCCTTCCTGGAGCTCCTTTGGGACGGACAGTTTGTTGTGTCGATGGGCTTTCCTTTTCGGGTGGAGATGAACCTAAATCAGAAACAGCAGAGACATCGTCATCATTGTGGAGGAATAAAAGATGCCAAATTTGTTTTTTAAGAAAAGATTTAGAATAAAAACTTAAAGGAATAAAGTACTTTATGTAATATGTTCTACTCGAATATTATAATAAGTAAAAGCTATAGCAGTCTAGTGTGGAAACACGTCCTCTTTGCGGATATAATCTGTGTTCAAGAGAAGGTGGTTTCTTTGGATTTGGCGCCACCAACTGGACAAGGATGATTTCGCTGATGTCGCAGCACTATTCTCTGTTGATTACCTGCGTATTGCACTTTTCACAGAACTGCTTAATCTTGCCAGCAGTGATATCTCCGTCCTCATAACAGTCTCTGCATTCGTAGAGAGCCAGGCCTGCACAGATGCGACACTCCCTAGGAGCTGAATGAATGACAAAACACAAGCCTTCATTGTCAAACACACCCTTCTTTAAGAAAAAATGCTTCTTTAAATACCAAATGTCACAGAGTTGTGAATCACCTCTACAGACTAGGAAATAAATACAACTCACTGTCTTCAAGAAGGTCTGTGATGTCTAACTCTAAGGAGGGAAAAATCTTGTTGAACATTTTGAAGTCCTTGCCAAAGCGTGGCATCTGGATGATAAGGCAAGAGGGAGCCTAGAGGAGGGGGAAAGAAAAAATTGTAACCAATCAGAGTTGAAATTGATTTTACACTGTGCAGAAGATATAAACATTCCTAAAAACAAAGTTCTATTTACCTCTGCAAATTTCAAGTCACTGGTTATGAAGGACCACTCCAGCAGCTGCTGGCTGGTTGGAACTCCAACCTTGTCCTTTTTTTCCATAAAGATTTGGTAAAAATAACAGTCTTGGACTTTCTGACCTGCAGACCTGGAAGATGAATCAAAATGCCATCAGAAGTTACATCTTTTTTGCATACTTATCTAAGGTTATAGATATCAATTGTTTACAAAAATTTACAGGTCAAAATTAACTAAATATCATTGAAAGGTTATTTTGTTGGTGGTAATTCAATTGAGATTCACACGGTGTGGCCAGCAATTGGAGAGAGCAGCTGCATTTCCATTACAAATGTACGGAAAACTCTGTCAATTTTCTGCCAATGTCGAAAAAACACAATTTTGAAATGTTGGTGTTTCCATTAAATATGAAACGCAATTAAAATCACACATAAACACATTTGTTTGTACGCCACGTCATTAAATAGCATGCCACAGCATTCCTCCCACTTCCTATCGTCTTCTTTGTCTTTTCTGCCAGTAGTAACATCTGGTTGTTGATCGTGTGGATCATGTGATGAAAACAAAAAGTGTTTCCATTGCAGTTATGTGGAATGCACCAGCTTCGATAAACCTCCTCTTGCTAAATTGAAAGATGTGAGTTGTCTCAAAATTGGAGTGCTTTCATTAAGCAAATTTATTTTCTTAATTCCAGTTTGCACAATTATATGGTCAATGGAAATGCAGCTATTTCCAGGACATGACACATTCCATGTGTTAAACCACTTCTGAGACAAAAAATCACCAGAAGCCTCTCACCTGGGATACGTTCGGTTTTCATATTACAGTCATGTTTGTGTTTTATTTGGATATAAAGGTCCCTGGTTCTACAGGAAGAGTGGAGAGGCACAGATTCCAAAATGCTTGAGGTCCGGTGTTAAGTTTCCGCAGCCAGTAATAATTTGGGGAGCCAAGTCAGGTCGTCTTTCCAAAGCTAGCATAGTAATAAACCAGGAAATTGTAGAGGACTTCAAGTTTCCTTCTCCTGACAAGCTTTATGGAGATGCTGATTTGATATTTTTGGAAGCTGCTCACACTGCCATAAGTACCAATACCTGGTCTAATGAAAATGGTAACACTGTACTTGATTGGCCTGAAAACTTGTCTCAACTAATCCTTAAAGAATTTATGGAAATTTAAAACCTCATCAGTGCCACAGGCTGATCACAGTAATGGATGTAAAAGGAGCCCCAGCCACATACTGAGTGTACATATTGTACAATACCTGGACGTACTATTTTAGTACAGCATGCTGATATTTTTGTATTAAAAACATATATATTTTTTTTTATGCTGGCCTCATTTAAAGTCTTAAATCTGTGGTGAGCCTTGTTGAGAATGTACTATTTTCCTTCCACTCAATATTCCATTATTACATGCTTAACTGCAGTACTTTGAATAGTCAGCCTCTATAGCTTTAACATTTTGTGGCTTGAATGTGTAGGGCATTACATGTAAAGAAACTGAATTTTGAAACCACTGAAATAAATCCCAGAGTGTGTCATGAATGTACAATACAGGACATGACATAAATTTACCTTTCAATGATATTTGACTTATTGCAAAGCGCCTGTAAAATCCAAATGAGTAATTCCTAAAACATCAACTTGTCACTCTCAATATGAGAATATATCTATTAAGAATTAGCAGATCACCATTTTTAAAACAAGAAGGAACCTTTTCCAGCAGTCACAATTACCCTAAATGTTGCAAAATGGTTTTATTTCTTCCCACTGTTCCATGTTTGCATAACTTGAGCAACTTGCTTTTCCTGTTCCATTTAATTAATTAGAATAAAAAAGCATAAACTGGTTATTGAAGTAGAAACTATATATAGCTACACTATTACTAAATTCTAAAAAAGGGAAAAACTCTTTGCCACCAATAACAGAAATATATTACACGAGGAATAATATCTGAAGACAGACTTTTCAGATTAAATACACATTGAGAAAGTCTCTATATGGCTATGATTTTACTTGTAACTGGTTCTATCTGTAATAACAATATTATTGTCATTAATAATTTAGTAATACATGTAACGTCAAAAGACTTTACATTTTTCCCCTTACCTCAGCTTCAGCAGTGGATCCACCCTCAATATGTGATGGAAAAGGATATTAAGGAACTCCTCAGGATCTGCAGAGCAAAGAGTGCTTCACTGAGGTTTGGTATCATTATAGTTATGTGCCAATGCTGCCATCTACTGTTGACACAGAAAATGTTTGCTTCAAGAGTCAGTAATAAAATGTTTTTTTAATATATATATTTTTTTAATTGGATAAATCCCAAAAACTTTCAACATAAAAAAAATCTCAGCCTAAACTTAAAAACAGCTAACTCAAAAATTTAGATGGTCATCAAAATTATATATTTATATTTTTTTTCTACATTTTTACATTCAGGGTATCTCAGGGGAAAACTCAAACCTTTTTCTTCAGAAGTGAATCCCGAGGCAGCTTCTACTTTTTCGAGGATCCTCCTGAGCTTCATCACTTTTGTAGCACAAACGTACCCATGGCTGTAGAATGACAGCGACAGTGCTAAGGTCAAACTTCAGTCACAAGGGCATTTCAATTTTGATAATATTGTGAATAGATAAATTATTCTGTTCTTTCAATTGGGTTGTGACAATGCCTTGCAAAAGTATTCATGCCCCTAGAAATGAAAAAATTGCTAAAACCTCAAACTTACCTGGTGGTGGAAGCAGACATAAGCTTACATACGATTTACAAGTTGTTTTTTTTTACAAATAAAATCTTAAAATTGTGAGAGCATTTATATACTGTGTCACTTGTTTAAAACTTATTAGAACCATCGTTAGGTGTATTCGCGTTTTCACATCTTTTGGGTAAAGTTTTTAACCACATTTTTACATCTAGAGAATGAACATTTTGCACCTCTTTTGCAAAATAGATCAAGTTTAATCAGTCTGGATGGAGAGAGCATCTTATGAACATATTTACCCAGTTATGTGAAAACACCACTATTCAAAGCCATAAACCATTCTGTTGTAGCACTGCTACAACAGAAGCAGTGCTTGTAAGTTCAGGTTCACTGGACTGCTAGAAGGTAAACCTGCGTCCAAAAGCTTATAAAAGGCTTTTTTTCCAACATAACCTGTATTTAGTTCCACGGATTATGTAATCAGTAATAAGTTGGGATGCTTTTCTACGGCAAGAATAGGGAGGAGAATCAGAGTTGACTGAATGATAAATGGAGCAAAATACAGGGCAATGTGTTCAGGACGATGCACATTTAGTTATCGGACACATTTAGCATTTTAAACATCTCAATAACTTTCTAGCAGTGTTCCTTGGTCTTTATGATGCTGTTTGTTTACCTACAGTCTCTCATACCTCTCAGGCTTTTGCAGAAGAGCTGGATTTATAGTAAAATGAAATTAAACACATATTGACCATCAATAACGTTATTTTTTGAAGATAATTGTCTGCACAGGATTTTATTTAAGTGGATCAGTGAAAAAGGAACTGAACACAAATGCACACTCCACTTTTCTAATTTCTATACGATAATTTCTATAAAATAATGTTAATTTTTTCCTGTGACACAGTCATACCTTATTTTGAATTGGTCTTATAGGTAAAATACTCTACAGCTTATGGTTGCAAAGTGCCAAAATATGAAAGAGTTAAAGAAGCACAATTACTTTTGCAAGGCACAATATTTGAAAGTATTTCATCTTTCTTATGTAAATGCAACATAGAGAACGGTAGAGAACGGCTGGCCGAAATTAGCGTTCATAAATCGGATGAACCTTGAGCTAAACGCCGCTTATTCTGGCTCTAACGCCCTACCCAGGTGTCAGAGCCATAAGTGAACCTCTGAGCGCTTGAGGGGGGAGCGGGAGAGAACGGCTGGCCGAAACTAGCGTTGATAAATCGGATTAACCTTGAGTTAAACGCTTCCGCTTACACCGTGTAGCTCCAGTATCCAACTTGAAGCTGACATCACTGTGGTATCAACGCATGCGCGATCTGATTTCCAAATTATGCCCCGCCTCTTCCGTCACAACTCTTTCACATACAAAAGGCGAGTCTATATTTGATTACATTATATGTGCAATCTCAGTCTTTTATGTATGCGTGTGAGAAAGAAATTGTATGCTGTGATATTTTTGTACTGTATATGCGCAATTTTAGTATTTTGTGTGTGTGTGAGAAAAATTGCATATGTATGACATTTTAATAGTATATATGTGCAACTTAAATATTTTGTGTGTGTGTATTAGATTTTAGTAGTGTGTGAGAGACAAAACATAGTTTTCGTCCTAAACGGCCCCTCATAGGGGAGCAATACGAGATATTTACGGCACCTTGTCACACTCAGAAACTCATCTACCAGCCATGTACGATGTGCTCCTCACCCGTTTGCTCAGACCGGGATCTGAAATTTATTGTGCGGTTCGTCCGTAAAGCTACACTTACGGACCATCAACTACTCAGCCGCTCGCCGTGTTCAGTCTATCCGCTCACCTGTATAAATACCCCCGCAGCCTCTTCCCAATGTTCAGTTGCCATCGCGACGGTCAT
>CAEGAE010060566.1:0-16905 GCA_903067095.1 Girardinus metallicus
TATATATATATATATATTTAATTTTTTTTTCATCTCTCAAAATGTTGATACAAAATTTAAGTTTTTAAAGATTACCTTCTGGAATTTAGATGTACATTTCATTTTTAAACTTTTAATATTACGCTATTAGATGGAGTTAGTCTTTTTTTTTCTAATCCTCTTCTCTTGCAGCTTATAAAATCCCATCAAAACTTTTCTTTAGTTCAATAGGGAATGCTCCATCTTTATCAACTATGATCAAAATCAGCCAGTGTTTTCTCAAATTCTCTGATCGTTGATAATCATGTCAACAACCGAAAAGTCTGATTTCTTTCCGGCTCTTTGAATGCATCAAAATGGGGGGGGGGGGGAATCCTATTTTTTTTTCAGTCTGTCAACATACTAAATAAGTGCATGTTTGTTGTTGAGGATTGTTTTGAATTTTGTAAAATCAGATAGATGTTAGACATGTGCTTTTATTCATTCATAGGGATAATCGGGTAGTTTCTACCACCTTTGTAAAGAGGCCACCAGCATTCATGTCTTTTACGGCCAACTTTTTGTTTTAATTGTAGACGTAAAATAAAGTTGCCGTGAATTAGGTTTATATCTAATAATCCTTAGATATAAAACTGTAGCTGAACCTAATAGGAATGTCAGATCTCTAAGAAACCTGGAAATCTGTATCAGCCTGTAAAAGTCTGATTGGTGCATCTCTAATCCACACAGACTTTTTACTCACCGGATCTTGCCTCCAAAAATCATTACAAATAGACACAAATGTGCTTGATGTTTATGTTATTCCATCAGTTGGAGGTGGATGTCCACTGGCGGCTGAGTAATACAATCCTTTGGTGCAGAAAATGTAAAAAAAAAAAAAAAAACACTCTTTGCATTATAGAATGTTATTGGTAAATCACCACTTCAGTAAACCTACTTAAATGTTCCATTTCATGTTACATTCGCGCACAATTTGAAAGAACACTTCATCATATTTCTTTAGTTTTTCTCTCTTTTCCTTTTCCAGCCTACCCGTTAAGCGTATTCTCAACAAGCCACAGATTTTCCGCAGCGACCTTCGCACTGATGTGAACGCCGGCCAGCCGCGGGCCGGACGATCGCTGCAGACCAAGGGGCAGAGAAGCAGACACAAGAATCTCTACGATGTAAACCATCAGCTCAAGGTGAGATCAACAGCAGACAGTTCAGGATATGAGGACAACAACGTTCCAGAAACTAACATTAAATAAGTTATCAAGATAACTTTTTTTGTTGTCAATTTTCAACAGGGTTTTTCCCCTTTTTTGGAAAGTTAAATGCTTTTGTTCATACAAAGCTTGGTAGCCTTACATTTTGCATTTTATTTAAGTATACATTAAGTAGCAAAAAAGGGGTTTATGATTTAAAATTTTAAATCCTGTGTGTATATAGTTGGGCCTTCTCCGATTATATATTACATTAGTCACCGGTAAATGGTACTTTTAAAATGTCTCACACTTTTTAGAGTTCTGTGCCAAAGTTGTAAAAAAGAAAAAAACACTGTGAACAAAGCAAAGAGAAATCTATCCTTTCTTGCCCTCTGCTTTCGGTGCTGCTGGGAAGTTGTTCCAAACATCTTGCAGAACTAATCAGATCTTCATCCTTATAGTGTTCTGTCTCATGTAATCTTCCATTAAATGCAGAAAAACAGCGCCAGGCTTGTGCAGGACAGTTATTTCCTTTCACAGCCTGCAGAAACACATTATTGTTCAACTTTCTAGCCTTCCCGATAACAATATGCCTTTTTTTTTCAGCCAGATATTTCCCATTTTTGACTCGTCAGTCCAGAGTCGCTGCCATTTTTGCACAAATTTGAGTCACTTAGTGTCGTTTCATTTTGGTGTTATGGCTTTTAGGATACAGAATATCAGTTCTGGTCCGACTGACTTCTCTGGACAGTCGATGCTGCTTTCTACCAGTTCTGAGCTGATATCTTCTGATTCCTGAGGGAAAGGAGCTTAATGTGTTTTTATCTGCGGCATTAGGTTTCCTTGGAAATCCATATTCAAGGCTTCCAGCTTCTTTGTGATTGTGAAGCTTGAGTAACACATCTTGAGATTTTGGTCTGCTTTAAAATTTTCTGTTTGTGAAAGCGATGCCACCAAATTTAACATACCTGAGACCTTGTAACGCTACTGAGTCACGTGATATTAGAAAAAATGGCTAATTGAACACAATTTGGACGATTTCACTTAGTTGCATACTCACTTTTGTTGCCAGCTGATTAGACATTATTTGGCTGTGTGTTCAGTTATTGTAAGGGAACTACAATAACTGAACACAGAGCTATTGCGTGTTGAGTTATTGTAGTGTGAACAGACCCTCAAAAGGCGGCGGACCAACCAAAGCAAGCTTCATGTTAACTGCTTTACATCTTATTAAAGTTTCATAACCTCCATGTTGTCCAATGAAAAATATATAATAAAACATTTACAAAAATGTGAGGGGTTGTTCTCACTTTTGTGAGAGACTGTGACTACCTTGAGTTTGATCTTGTTGCCATGGTAATTGACCTGCTTGGCAGCAGAGTATTTCTTCTCTTCCGCTTTCAGTTGTAAACCTAATAGTCAGCTTTTTCTGCTTCAACAAAGATGGAGTATTGATGATCTTTAGCACCTGTTTGGTGTAACCGATGATCATTCACTTAATAAACCTACATGATTTTGTGCAACTGAAACTATGGGCATTAAAGGCGGATTAAAAGTGTAATAACTCCAAATATCTAGATTTTCTGTCGTTTTCTTGCTTTGCATAACAATATTAAGAATTTATTTTTTTGTAATGCTTATAAAACAACCTCTTTTGGTTTTAATCAACTTCACTACAATTAAATTGCTAATGACAACTCAAACAATAGAACAGTGATTCTACCAAATACACCTTCACTTTTTAAGCTGTTTTTGTTTTATTTATGTCATGTTGTCTCTTCTCCAGGTTAAGCCTGATTTAAACACAACACTCCCAGTTCGACAGACTGCTTCCATCTTCAAACAGCCTGTGACTAAGATAACTAATCATCCCAACAACAAGGTGAAAACGGACCCTCAGAAGGCGGTGGACCAACCAAAGCAAGTGAGTTGGAGGATGGAGGAAAAAGTCAGGGCGTTGTTTTTATGTTGCCCTGAATAAGGAGCATATTGGCTTCCAGCCAAAAGTCTAACATCTGTCTCTGGTCAGCTGTTCTGGGAGCGGAAGCTGAGCGGGTTAAATGCATTCGACATAGCAGAAGAGCTGGTAAAAACTATGGACCTTCCCAAAGGCTTACAGGGTGAGGACACCACTACCGATATGCAAAGAATGTTGAGTTCAAAATTAGCATTTGCTGTAGCTTGATTTGACCCATCTTTTTTTGTTTTTGCTCAGGCGTCGGGCCGGTGTGTTCTGATAAAACGCTGCTGTCTGCCATTGCCAGTGCGCTGCACACCAGCCCAGCGCCCATCACTGGCCAGCTCACTGCTGCGGTGGAGAAAAACCCGGGAGTCTGGCTGAACACGGCCCAGCCTCTTTGCAAGGCCTTTGTGGTGACTGATGATGACATCAGGTAGGATCGATTAGAGCTAAAAGTACAGAGCATTTGTGTGAACTCATTGTTTCTGGCTTCCTTTATAGGAAATAGTTCTGTCAAATGAACAACCAGCTCTTTTTAAAGAGATTATTCGGAGTGTCAAAGGTGATTCTTGTGATTGTATTAGTGCTTCCAAGGGTTGTCCGTTTACTCTGGGGTCAGAGGGTGAAAACTGTTGCAACTTCTAACTAATTTATGATTACAAGATATGTGTAAAATTAGGTCTTCCCATTAAATATTGAGCTCTGTCAAAAAAAAGTGTCCACGTACGAATGGCTAATAGTTTATTAGGGAAAATAAAGTGATTTAATTGCAGGTTTAAACTGAATTTCTCTGGTTTTACTCATGAAGCAAAAGTGATCAATAGAAGGGTGTTTTCTAACTAGGGTTGCCATGGCGATCACATTTCTAACTGAAAATTGATATTAAAACAATACACTTAAACATAATCGACCCTGGCAACATTTTTAAAGGCATTCTTTTTAACAAAAATAATTAAAAAAATCAGTTACACTGACAATATTTTTCTTGTTTAAACTGAGATAAAAGCCGTTGAGTATTTCCACCTTTTTAGCAAAAACAAAAAAAATCCTAACGTTCTTCTATAGCAAAACTGTAGAGTGGATAACACTTATATGAAGTGTTAATATCTTGTATAAAAAAAAATGTTTCTAAATTGGATGTAGTTGTGCAATTAATTGGAAAATGTATATTTTTACTGCTTGCACAAAGATCATGTTCGTCCAAATGTTTTCAGCTGTTTAGTTTCTGTGTTTCCAGTCATTTTTGCTTCTTTTTCTCTGTGGTTCTCATCTGGGTAGGTTGCTGTGTGTTTGTGGTCTAACTAGTTTCTGCTTGTGTTATTCACTTCAGTCTAGACTCAACTTTCATTTGCTTTTCCTCATTTTATCATAATTATCATAATTGGCCACAATAACCCCTTAACTGCTTCTGGAGTTTGGCTCCACCACTATTGCAGCTCAGTTATATTGGATGATGAGTCCATGAGCGGATGTTTTCAAGTCTTGCCATAGATTGTAGAATATTTTTAGGCCTGGGCTTTGACTGGGCCACAAATATGCTTTGATCTAAATCATCCCATTGTAACTCCAGTTTGTTGTCTTGCTGGTAGATAAACTCCCAATCCAGAGCGGGCCTGCCGTTTGCAGTCTCTAGAAGATTTTCTTCAACCATTTAGCTTTATCCATCGTGCTATCAACGCTCAGCAGCTTCCTTGACCCTGCTGTTTGATGCTGCCGGCACCATGTTTCTCTGTAGTGATGGTGTATTCAGAGGGATGTGTTTCTGCCATTCATTTTCTAGCACGTCTAAAGGTTAGATTTTTGTCTCATTTTGCCAGATCATGTTTGCCATAGCATGTTTGCTATGCCTCCTACATGTTTTTGTAGCAAACTGCAAATATGACTACTTCTGGCTTTTTTTTTTTTTTTTTGTAAGACTTTTGAGAATTGTATTTAATTTTCCTTCGACTCATAATTATATGCTACTTTATGTTGATCTTTCGCATAAAATCCCACTAAAATACATTGAAGTTTGAAGTGACAACTTGGCAAAATGTGAATTGGCTCAACTTGAGGACTCTACTCTGAGTGATGAAGGGATGGAGGAGGGACATTAATAGAGGGATTGGAGTTTGTCTGCAATAATAACTTCCCTGGTCTATTGTAGTGAAGAAGGAGCTAAAAAAAAAAAAAGCCATAAAAACTCTTAAATTTACAAGTCTACATTGCTACTCCGGTCAAGCGACTTTAATCATGACCAAAACAAGAAGACTCCTTTAATTTTTAACGCACAATTAAGGCACGGATTATTATGTAAACCTCATCTGCACTGTGGAGGGAAGTTATTTCTTTCTCTGTTTCAGCTGTGGGGCTAGTCTCCTGTTTCTTAGGAAAGTTGTCTCTGAAAACAGCTCCACTATCTCTCCCCTCCTGTCCACCTCTCCTCCCATTCAGCTCGGCTTTGAGTGCTGCGCGCAGAGCAGAGCAGAGCAGCAGTGAGCCTCACTCACAGCTGAGAGGCAGAGAAACGGGAAGAACCCCAGAATTATTTAGTTGCTGTGAACAAACCATAGCAAAGCATCATTTTATAAACATCTATTCACTTCTGAAGCAACACCAAGGATTTTTTTTTTTTTTTTTAATCGGCTCTTCTTAATAAATTTTCCTCAGGAAAGAAAAGCTTGTCATGATTTCATGGATCCATTGCCTCCATAAGAGCTTTTTCATGTTTTTAGGGGTTTCCGTCAAACAAATGGAGGAACTGCCCAAAAATAAGTTCACAGCCCTTTATGGGATGACTTCTAGTTCTGTATTACACTGTGTGTTGCTGCAGTTTATGCATTGGTCTTTATTTCCTTTTTATAATCCCATTTAAAATCTGCTGGCTTTGTTAATTTTCTTCCATGACAGGAGGAAAATTAACTGTACTGCTGCACAGTTATTTTGTGCAGGAGTACATGCAAGTACTTCTGACAAATCTTTTAGAGAAAGTACTTTTTCTAGATTTTTCTGTAAAATAGTCTTTATAATTTCTGGTATTTTTTCGATTATAAAAGAAACATTAATTTGCATAAGACAAGTAAATCCATTTCAATGCATATAAGAACATTCATATTTTATTATTTTTTATAAGAATACTAAAAGCATTCTGCTAAGGTACATTAACACAAATTTTAAAATGCACTTATTTTCACAAGATAACTATGGACAATGTGCGATTAATCATGATTAATCAGTCAGCAGACCTTTATATACAGATGGATGTTTTGTGATGGATTGAAAGTGTTTGCATTTTGCCAGTCTGACAGTGTTGGAGGGAGGGGGTGTAACTTTACAGCCACAACATGTCATCGTTGACATTGTGTGTGTCTCTGTGTGCAGGAGGCAGGAGGACCTGGTGCAGAATGTGAGGAGACGACTCGAAGAAGCCCTGATGGCCGACTCTCTTGCTCACATAGAGGATGTTGCTGCAGACGCAGCAGACGACAAAGTGGAGAAGAAGACCGAGCCGCTGGAGGATGAGGAGTTATAGCCGAGGTAGACGGAAACACAGCATGAGAGCTGTTTGATTCAAATAGTTTACAGAAATATAAACTTCCTGAATGAGTAACACATTTCTTTCTCATCTTTTCTCAGGTTTGCTGGTAGAATCCATATACTAAAAAAAAAAGACTCCATTTTGTTTCGAATGCAGAAAAAAAAAAAAAGAAGAAAAAAAAAAAGAGATCTTTAAATTCTCCCTAACCCAAACAAAGACTGTCCTCTTTTATTGTTTTATATTTTTACACTTGGTAGTGTAATCCTAAAAGGGTGCTTTTTATTTTTTTGTTTTACCTCTACTAATGTAAGGCAGCTGTGGAAGGTGCTCAATACAATGCAGTGTTACATTTAGTTTCCAGCCGTTTAACCTCAGTGTTGAAGTTACAAACCTCACATATGTGAATTTGCGTGTTTTTTATAATGTCGATGTGGGTTCCGCAAAGGCTGTATATTTTTAACTGTTCTCCCAGATTGCGTTGCTTTATATTTTACTGATACTGTAGGTGGTTTGTTATATGGTGTTTCTGAAAGCGTAGAAAAGCTGCAGTATTTTTATACGAACACAGCACTCATGTGGCTGTCGGTAAAAGACTGTCTTCAAGTTTTATGGTTAGTTTTGTTCCTGATACTAAGCCTGAGTCATTATATTTGCATTGTTTGCGTTCTTTTGCCAACAACATTAAAGTTTAGAGAGTAACGTTTCAGATTTGGAAAGACAAGTGAAATTGTACAACACTGATGTACTGTACATCCTTACGCTATTTTTGTTTGTGAAATAAATGCAACTTCTTTATAGCTCATGAGTTTGTTTCACCGACAACGCAAAAAATATTCATAAACCTTAAGCTGTTTTTTTTTTTTTTTTACATTTTGTCACTTGCAACCACAGGCTTATTATGATTTTTTTTTTAACATGTTGGGTCAGACCACACTTTCTGTAAAGGCCAGATTTCTCTAATATCTAATCGCCTGAGCTGTGGCTCTCTGCAGCTCCTCCAGAGTTACCGTGGGTTTCCAAGTTATTTCTTTGATTAAATTCAACACAAACAGTAATACAAAGAGTAATAATATTTGGTTAATACTTTCTTTTTCCTTTTTCAGATTTTCATAGCTTCAAGTTTCAAGGGATGTGATATTTTTTTTTATTTCTTGTCAGAATAATATATATATATATTTATATACATATTAGAAAATTTAGAGTGTTTTGACCAATAATTGATCAGGAAAACCAAATCCTCAATCTGTGCCTTCTCTATAAACTATAACTGGGGATTCACAACAATATATCCTGTGGAAGGTAATTGTTGATGTGTTGAAATGTTGCATTTACTGTGTTTTTGCAACAAACTCTTAACTAATTATGAAATAAGATGCATCAATCGAACAGAAGTAGCTGAAAGAGATGTTTTCAACAATACCTTTACTGTATGAGACAGTATATTTAAGACCTTTTACCCAGAATCCCCTGTCTTTCCTGTTTCACCTTAAGTGAGGTCATCAACAACAAAAAAAAAAAAAAGTGGAAACTGTATTAGTGAGATTGAGTTGCTTTATATCGGGGGTGTAGAGGAACGCCCTCTGCTGCTGGTGCATCCTTTATCACAATTTAGCTGAAGTGTTTTATTATTTCAATTGCTGCTGTTGATTAATTGTTAAAGGCGTTGAGATATAAGACCAGCTATCTGAATCGTAGAATTCATTTATACTAGTCATGTGATTTCAACGCATACATAGGCTTGTATTTAAGACATGTATGTTTTTAAAAAAAATATATATTATGCACATAAATTGTCTCTTCGGTGTGTATTAAGGTCAGTAGTCAGACATTGCCAATTTATGCCTCTTGTTATAAAATAAGCTATGAAGCAAACAATACCACTGAGCATGAGCATCACTCGGAGGTGTTATTGGACCACCCCAAACACCTCATTGGTAGCCATGATGAACACACCCAACCATGACCATATACTTTTATTTCAATCTATTCATTTTCTGATCTGCCCGCGCTGTAACCGGACGCGTAAAACACCAATTCCCTAACAAATTAAATCAGAGTGTCGCATATCGGGAGCCGGAGCGGCAGCAAGCGGCGCATCGATGCTGCATGTGGCCTCTGAACCCATTGTTGTGTCGCGGCTGACGTCAGTGCCGTGTGTGCGGCAGACGGAGCGGCGTACGCCTGGTGAGACAAAGGCGGCGGAGCGAGCGGGGTCAGGCGGCAGCACCGAGCGGAGCTTAGAATCACTGGTTTATAACTAAAAGGGAACTCCCAGCCTCGGGTTTCAGCCACGCTTCTCACTGACGAGACGGAGAATGAAGACTCAGCGGCCCTCCTAGGAGCGTGCTGTGGCCGTCCGGGAAGACAAAACAATATCGGTGCCCCCTTTTTGCTTTTTAACGTTTTTTTCCCCCTTCTCCAACGCCCCCCATTTAGCTTGGCTAGTTAGCTGTCGCGCTAAGCTCATTGCTCTGCACTGATCTCCTCCTCCTTTCTTGCTGCTTCTCGTCTTTCCCTCAAGACTGAACGACAGGCGAAGAAAGGATATCAGCGGTCAGATAAAGTAAGTTTGTGATGTTTCCGCGCTTGTTTAATTTTAAAAAACAACACGGCTCTTTTTTATATTGAACACAAGTTCGACTGGCAGAGCGGAGCTAAAGCAGCTAGCCGCGGTGCTCCCAAACAAAGGGGTCGACAACGTGACTGTGAGCCGACTGTGGAGCTAGCTTGTTAGCTCTCTTCTTTATGCTAAAAACAGCGTCAGTTCATTCTCTACTTTTTATTTTAACTATTCTGACACGCGCGTTAGTGACAGGTGATACGGCTACAATTCCTAGTTTCATTAATGTTGAGAAATACTTAAATTCACTTGTGTTGGGACAAGACAACAAGCAGCCTGCTGGATGGGCTCAGTTGTCAGACAAGCTGCCACAACAGACAAAGCAAGCCGCTCAAATCAACACTAGTAGACCTCGCTGCTGTTGATTGGTACTCCCCTCCACGCGTGTTTTACACATTTATTGGAAACTCCTTATCTTCTTCCCCCTTTTAATACATTTTCTTTTGTGTGTGTGTTTTTCAGCTGAAGGTGAGATCACTCCTAACACACTGGCATCCGTGATCTGATGTGAGATCCACGGAGAGACTATGCCTAGCCCTTTATTTCACCCCGAGATAATGGACCACGACGTGGTGATCAGCAGCCAGCACAGTGGCGTGGCTCTGCCCCGGGAGACGGACCAGGACTCCCGGGACGAGGACCACCAAGAAGTTCTCCGCTTCGCCCTGGACCAGCTGTCACTCATGGCCCTAGATAAAGTGGACTGTGGGGGCGGCGGCGGTGGAGGCAACGGGCTTGTGGACACTCTGGACGGGACCCAGGGTCCGGGCTCCGAGAGCTGCAACGGCGTGGGCGGAGGGGGCTACGTGGATCTGCAGATGCTGGAGCATCCCAGCGGGTCCCGGGACTCGCCGACGTCCTGCTCTCCGTCTCCGGAGTACTACGGCTCGGGCGGCTACCACATGGCCGGGTCCCACTCCATGCTCCACGGGGAACAAAGCTCCGTCCTCTGCAACAGGAAAAGAAGCGTGAACATGACTGAGTGTGTGCCCGTCCCCAGCTCCGAGCATGTCGCTGAAATAGTGGGGAGACAAGGTAAGAATGCTGACTGATAATTATAATTATTGCGTGTTTGTGTTTGTGCCGGAGTCTGGCTTGCTCTTTGTTTGGGTGGCTGTCTGGTGAGGGGGGGTGGGGGGGGCCCCTGAACTTAAACCCCCTCAGAGCTTTAAGCATGCTGCTGCTTGTTTTGGTTTTTAATAGCGAGCATAATGCGGACTCTGGCTCAAAAAAATGGCACATCTGGGCTGTATTCTGCCGGTATTTTTCCTCAGTATTTTGACAATCTGACAAGAGAGTGAGGGTGGCTGATGAGGAGGATGGAGGGGGAGGGGTGGAAGAGGGTCAGACAAAGCGGCAGATTGTCGGGAGTCTGGACGTGTCTAGAAGCCTGCACCAAACAAAGAAAACGTAGCGAAATCCCGCTCCGCTTGTGCGTGGCGCATAAAAAGCGGCCGCTTTCATCACAGACATCGCACCTCGAACGCGAAAACGTGTCCGTGTCGTCTTGTTATCGCGATTTCTGCGCGGATTTGAAGCTCGAACAGGGGCAAAGCAGGCGCACAAACACGGGACTGGGCGGTGTAAACGCCCTGCACCCAGCGCTGTCTGCCGATGCTGCCGAGCGCCTGCGAGACGAGCCCCCTTTTCCACAAACAAAAGCATTTCTTTACGGCTTTTAATCAACATGTAACCTGAAGTGAGGGCGGACGTGTGTTTCGGGCTCAGTATTTTCGTCGCAGCCGCGCTAGCGTTACGGCATTGTTCTCTTTGTTTGAAAAGCCATGCTTTCTGCTTCCCAGAATGACATCACGCTCCGCGCGTCCCATTGGTCGCCGACAGTGAAGCCCTCGCATTTAAAGAGACAGAGCAGCGGCGGAGCTGCCGAGGCCAACATTACATGACAGACACTGCTGCAGCTACCCGCTTTACGCTCTGCCTCACTTACAGCTGGAATACCTGCTGCCATGATCGCCCTTGCTCCATTTGATTGCCAGTAATGGCCGGTTTTAGACAGTGCAGGATATAAACAAGGCAGACGGCAGGCAGTCCTGATTGAAGTTGAGAATCCAATCAAACAGTCGGAAGTCGAGCATTTTCCACATGGATGGGGGGTAAAAAGCAGGCATGTTTGTGTGTTTATATAAACCATTAATGCAGCGTGAGCAAGTCAACTTTAACGCCGCCTTATTAGCATCACTGTTGCTTCTGATTTTGCTATTTTTAATGATTATCAATTTTGTTTTTACTGCAGGCATATTTTAGAGAGGTGTTTTTTCTAGTAACACTAGTGTATTTATACAGCCTTATCAACACGTTCAGCACTGTTATACTAGGAATTTATTTTTTTTGTTAAAATTATTGCAAGTAAGCAATTTATATTTTAAGCTGTTTGCTTTTACTGAGCAATTGGACCCGAAAAAATAAAAACGCATGTTATTATAACCTTTGTTTAACAAAAACACAAGCTGTTAATACTTGTGTTTTATACATTGTGTTTATGCTGTGATGTATTTGCTTTTACTGATGTAACTGATGATGGCTTCAGGCTAAATTGTCAGTTAAAATTGTATTCTCCTTCTGAAGATGCTAATTAATGTGTCTCATTGTGCTGTCTCTCTCTAACCTATTTTTAGGAAATCAGACAAATCGACACTGCCAGGCCTCTGTTTTCTCACTGTTTTGGTATTTGACAGAAAAAAATCTGTCTGTAGTATTTGGATTTGCAATAAACTTGATGTAGATCCATGCTTGTGGAAATGAAAGCGACCTATTGTTGACATCTGTTGAATTTTGAAGACGTCATAAATGCCTGAATCACATTGATTGCAGTATGGCAGCTTGTTTCAGTTTCATTGAGCTTTTTTTTTTAATTATTCATGTGGGCATAGATATTTGACATAATTGTATAAAGTGAGCCTTTTACATTATGTGATTGAGACTCTAAGCCCTGTTTCAGCAAGTACTTCATGTCATTTATTACATTAGGCTGTTTCGTTATATAGATGTAAAAGATACATTAGGTCAAAGAGAAATGTGGGTCTAAAACAAGTTTGTATGGCTCTTACTTTTTCAGGTTGTAAGATCAAGGCCCTGCGTGCCAAAACAAACACCTACATAAAGACTCCAGTCAGAGGAGAGGATCCGGTCTTCATCGTGACGGGGCGCAGGGAGGATGTGGAAATGGCCAAGCGTGAAATTGTATCTGCAGCCGAGCATTTCTCCATGATCCGGGCGTCTCGCTGCAAAGCTGGAGGGCCAGGCGGAGGAGGCTCTCTGCCCGGCCCTCCTCACCTACCGGGACAGACCACCATACAGGTACAGAATCCGTCCAGGGTTTGGAGAACAGAAATGGCTGAAATCAAGGTTGGAATAACGTCTTTCTTTATCGATCCAGGTGAGGGTCCCCTACAGAGTGGTTGGTTTAGTTGTGGGGCCGAAAGGAGCAACCATCAAGCGCATCCAGCAGCAAACTCACACTTACATCGTGACCCCCAGCCGAGAGAAAGACCCCGTCTTCGAGGTGACAGGAATGCCGGAGAATGTGGACAGAGCGAGAGAGGAGATAGAGACCCACATTACTCTCCGAACTGGAACCTTTGTTGACCTTCAGGGAGACAACGACTTCCACACCAACGGGACTGATGTTAGTCTAGAAGGCCTCGGCTCCCTCAGCGGGGGGCTCGGAGCGTCTCTCTGGTCCAGAGCCACAAGTCACCACCCTACCCCTCCTCCACCTCCTCCCTCCCCACCGCCATCTCTTCCCATGTCCATGCACCACTCCTCCAGCCGGAAGATGCCCTCTTCGGTCACCTATCACACGCACAACGGCGGCATGAGCTCAGACAGCTTCAGCTCCAGCAGGAAGCCCACCGAGGGCGGCAGCCCCACCAGTCCTTTCAGCACAGGCTCCAGCAGCGCCGGAGGTGGCTTCACCTTTGGAGGCGACTCCACCCCGGGACTTGCTTCCTCGGACGAATTGGGCTTCGAGTTCAGTGCTTCCAACATCTGGGCGCCTTTTGTCAACGGCGGAGCCGGGAGCAAGACCTCCGCGTCTTCTCAACCGCAGCAGCCCCTGCGCCGCAACAGCAGCGGCCTCAGCGGCGGCGCCATCACCCCGCGACTGTCTCCGACTCTGCCTCAGGAGACGGGCGTGGGCCCGCTGGACCACCCGCTGGCCCGCCGCGCCCAGAGCGACCCTCTCAGCACTCTCTCCTGGCTGCAGTCCGGCAGCACGGGCGGCGGCTCCTTCTCGGGCGCGTCCAGCTCCAGCTCCGGCGGCTCGTCGACCGGCTACTCCTCCTGCTCGGCCTCATCCCTGCCCGGCGGCTCGCCCACCGACTCCGAGGGAGGCGGCAGCAACGTGGGCATCACCTCCGGAATGCTGAGCCGCCTCAAAGGCAGCTCTGGGGTGGCGGCACTCGTCGGCGTCGCCCCCGGCGTCAACAGGGACTGCTTTGTGTGTTTCGAGAGCGAGGTGACGGCGGCCCTCGTGCCTTGCGGCCACAACCTGTTCTGCATGGAGTGCGCGGGGCAGATCTGTCAGTCGGCCGAACCCGAGTGCCCTGTCTGCCACACTCCGACCACACAGTGCATCCGCATCTTCTCCTAATGCCACGGGCAGCTGAGTGGGTGGGGCGGGGTTAGGTAGTGGGGAAGGGGTGGGGAGGCAGACAGGCACCAGCTGTGGTGGAGGAAATGGAAGGAATCACACTAATAACCTTCACTCAGATGATGGACCATATTAAATGCATTAATAGAGATGATGATACTTTACGGATGTTGATATATTGCTGATAACTGTCAAGATGAATAATACCAATAATAATAATAATAATAATGACTTATTTTCCGAGGGAAGTGGATTGAAACTTGTCTGCAGACAGTCGGGGCTCAGACAGTCTCTCAGCGGTGAACTTATGGAAGGAAACTAGTGTCTTATATCTCTTCAGGCCTTCATTTCGACGTGGAGTGGCCCCTCCGCGGGCCGCCTGCCCGCCCGTTCGTCTCCACGCGTCTTCATTCTGGCTTCTTCAGATCTCTGCCTGCTTTTCTCTTTCTTTCTCTCTCTCTCTCTCTCTCTCTCTCTCTCTGCGCCTCTCTCTGTCTCTCACAGCCTTTTTTCCTTTTGACACTTTTGTACTTAACAGATATTTTTCGATAAAGCTGTCAACGAGGCCTGCACTTTTCTACTCCTCATTTTAACGTCCTCGACTCCCTGCCCCCCAATTGTCCTCCGCGCTCTTTTGCTTGTTCATGCTAAAAAAAATTTTTTATTCCTTTTGTGACACAAAGTGGAAATGGTTCTTGGAACATCCTTATTCTTTATTTTTAGGTTGGCATGTTTGTCAGGCACCTATTCGAAAACACTACACTTCTCGAGGAACCTCTTCAGGATGAATTCTCAATGCCACACAATACTTAGCCATCCAAAAAATAAGCCAAATGATTGCTGGGAACGTGCTCCTCGATTCAGTTTGGTAACATGTTGGGTGAAATTTGGATGAGTCCTCGCCACATAATTAGTGTGGCTGTTTATTATTCTGTAATAAGTGAGAAATGTACCATTTTTAGCGATGCTGACGGCCTGTGATTGTGGTCAGTTTGTATGGTTAGACTGCCTGACAATCCCTTCACATCTCGTGTTTGTGTTAGTATGATGCCCAATCGCACCAGTACGTCATCACCTGGAGAGGGCGCCGTTGCATTCGTCTGATCCAAATCGTATCTGTTACACTTAGATCTACTCGTTTTTGAGTGTGTTTTTTTTTTTTTTTTCGCTTAGTAGTTTGACTCTTGTCTGTGTAGTTTGTGGGTAAGATATATTTTGAACTCTACGATGAGACAGGGCTTTGATGTCACATGAGAATGTTAAGTCCAACACGGTTTAGGAGAGAAGACGAACAAGGGGCTTGAATTTTAGTTTTCACGCACTGTAATCCCTTTGTTAAAAGGAAAAACAAAAAAGAGAAACGGCTCCTACTGTTTTCGTTTCCGTCTTCCACCCCTCTCAGACAGCAAAGCTGGCTCTCTCAGACGACACTGTTGTACCTATAGATGGATTCAACGTCACTCCACTTCCTTCTCCCGCAAATGGCTCCTCCCCCTTTTGGGGGCGGTGGTTTGAATGGGAATGGAGATGGAACAGTTTGAATGGGAGTAAATGGATCTCTTGAGGGGTTTATATATTGATAAAAGTATAAAATAAACAAATGTTGAATGTTGGCTTTAGGTTTTGTATCTTCGGAGATGTAGGTTGGCAATTCTGTACGGAAAACTAGATTTAATAGGCCTAAATATTGTGACTACAGCTGGCCTCGACTGAAGTCTATAAAAGGAGTATTGAAGCTTCACATCATATCTAGCAGTTCTTGCATTAATGAGCTCATCTTCCTGCTACCATAAAGCCAATCAAAACGCAGGGAATCCTCTAATTTCGAGGGAGTCCCCCACAAAGGATGTAAATAGTCTCCCTTCTCTCAGCAGCAACCAGGGGGAGCCAACTCTCCGCTGACTACACATGCTTGAAAGCCATAGAAAACCCCGTTTAAGCGGCAGTTGAAGGATAAGTTGTATCTCCTTTCTTATCTCTGCTTTTTAAAAAATTTTTATTGTCTGCCTTCATGGCTCATATTTTAGAAACTGAGACCGTGTAGACATAACTTCATGTATTTTTCCCGGTAATTAATATTCCATGTGATTTAGAATGATCAACATTAGTTAATGGTTAAAAGAAAGCAATGAGAAAACACTAGGAAAACCATTAAGTTTGAAGTAAAAATGAATATATACACTGGCATATTCCATGTTTAACAATTGTATTTTACAGATCACATATCTCATGAATTAAAAATATAATTTAGAGCAAACGGCAACAAAAAAAAATAATATATATAAAATGCTTAGTTTCTAAAATGTACTGGTTCACCTCAATGGAGGCTGGCTGAAGTGATAAATGTAATATTACCAATTGGCAACAAGAATCACTCAAGTATAATGTTTGACCTCGTCTGCCATGGTATCCAAGCACCTACAACTAAAAGACATTTGTTTATTTTACGCTTCTATTACACCCTGGACCCCAGATGTTCGCTTGACTCCCATCGACTTTCCATTACTCCCCCAAAGGGGCCCAAGTACCCGGATGTGTTGAATCTATCTATACAGCGCTGTACTCTCCACAAAATGTAGTGCACTATATAGTTAGTAGATTGAGATTCGTCCTGTGTTTCATAGCATTACTCCAATAAGGAAGGTACGTCCTGTTTTGTGTTTGTTTTTTTTTTTTCCCTTGGAGGAAAAAAAAAACAAAAAGTTCAACGAGTTTGCAGTAACTGCCTCTTATAGTGTTAAAAACGCTGCATTTCAGGCGGCGAAGTCTGTTTCGGTGGCCCCCTTTCTTTTGTTTTTTCTCTCTCTCTCTCTCATAGAATGAGACAAGCCATGACAACTAAAATAAACATTCTCAAGGGCTTCCTCTGACTGCACACACACATAATCACACATGTTCAGGCTCACACCGTATAGGAAGAATCAACTTATCCTTTATGGCAGCTAGTAGCTAGGTCATCCAGGGCTTCCAGACACTACTTGTGTTCCAATCCCAGCAGCTGCAGAATGTTTTTTGCTGTTTTTGTGTTTA